>JBBPTU010000095.1:0-45274 GCA_038094295.1 Tylopilus aff. beelii
TGCTATAGCGCGCAGCCTACTCCCATCGAACTGGAAAGCTCGGATGATCACTTCGCTTATTGACCAAGGAGTTAACTTACGCGGACTTTCATCTGATGGAAACCCCTTGTTGCACGCCGTAGTGCTCGCGCTTGATGAGTGCCATGGGTTAGAGGTATCAAAACGCCTCATCGGTACTGGATGCGATCCATTTCACCATACTTCGGACGGGAAGACTGCTCTCCACATTGCATTACATCGCAAGTTTCCTCTGATTGCAGGCCTTCTACTCTCCGCTGGAAAGCCCCTTCCTCCAGATGCTCTATTCTCTTTACTGCGCAGTCCACTCCCAGAGGATTGGAAGGCTCGGACAATCACCACACTCGTCACACAGGGAGTTGATGTTAGCGGGCTTTCTGCTGATGGGAACACCTTGTTGCATGCTGCAGTGCTCGCACTTGGTGACTCCCACGGGTTAGAGGTAGCTAAACTCCTTGTCGACGCTGGATGCGATCCCTTTCACCGGACTTCGGACGGGAAGACTGCTCTCCACATTGCATTACATCGCAAGTTTCCCCTGATTGCAGGCCTTCTACTCTCAGCTGGAAAACCTCTTCCTCCAGATGCTCTGTTCACTCTACTGCGCAGTTCACTCCCGTCGGATTGGAAGGCTCGGACAATCACCACACTCATTACACAGGGAGTTGACATCAGGGGGCTTTCTGCTGATGGGAGCACCCTGTTGCACGCTGCAGTGCTCGCGCTTGACGAGCACCACGGGTTGGATGTGGTCAAATCCCTTGTCAGGGCCGGCTGTAATCTATCGATTGACAACGCCCGGTATCAGAAAGCTCTTCACATTGCAGCAGGCAAAGGGTGTGTTTCTGTTGTGGAGTTTATTCTTTCACTGGATCAACCTCTCCCGGAGGATATTCTTTTCCACGTGGTGAATTCGCCCTTTCTGAGCTCCAGTAAAGAGTCTATGGTCCGTATGCTTATCAGCAAAGGAGCGGACATCTGCACGTTTTCGTCTGATGGAAGGAACCTTTTGCACATTATTATAGGATCTTTACCCCTTGGGCGGTTTCTTGCAACACAAGAGCTAGCCATAATAAAGATTCTCGTCGAAGGTGGTTGTGACGCATTCGCGCCAGATTCTCATGGCAAAACACCCCTTCACCTTACTGTGACTAGAAACCTGGAGCAGTGTACCCCGCTCGTAGAATGTCTATTGTCCAACAAAACTTTACCGTGCCTACCTGCCGACATCCTGGCTCATACCCTCCGGGTAAGAACTACAGGAACACTTCTGAAGGACACTCCGGCTCTTCTCCGGCTCCTCGTCGAAAAAGGGGCTATTATGATGGATGCAGGTCCACTCTTGCATATCGCTATTCTCCAATACGGCAAACTTGTGTATCCAAACGCCAGCCGACGATGGGTGTCAGAATTAGATGAAGACCTATTGCAGGTTGTAAAACTCCTTGTTGAATTGGGCTGCGACCCTTCCAAATGCGATATCGACGGACATCTGCCCATGTATCTTGCCATAGCCACAGGCTTTGTCGATCTTGTCAAGTATCTTCTCCCAAGAACTTCCCCCCTACCTATGGACATGCGAGACGCCATTGATGCAAGCCCTTTCTGCGTCATTGATGAACTCGTAGAAATATTGGAAATGCATTGGAAACCAACCCCCAAAAATGGTCCAAGGTGCCAGTGAGGCCAATTCAGAAAGCTCCCTCTCCGTTGCCGGAACCCAATTGAAAATGCCAGTCGAGCGGAAGCTTTCGATGCTTTCACCTATTGCACTGGGGTTGGAAGGGCGGGAATATGGTACACCAGTAAAGCTGAAGCTTGCTGAGCCTTCGCCTGTGGAATTTGAGTCCTCGTCGGAATATGTACCGTGAGTGTGGGTACAGGTACCCGTAACCCTAAGGCACGCTTGTGGTCTCGGCGTTCTCCCTCTAGGCTTTAATGGGTTCATTCTCTGGTTCGTTGAGTACATTCAGTACGCAGTCCCTCAGCACCACGACAATTATCCATAGTTATCCTTCCTTGTGTACAATATACCATGTACATCTATCTCCACATTGTAATATCTTGAGCGCACGGTACCAGATCTTGCGCTACTTCTACAACACCGCTGCCCGCTTCTGTGACCCCGCACCTAAGTGCTGCTCCTGCTGCTCCAAAAAGATGTCCTGCCCACCACTGGCAGGCGGACTCTGCAGCGTGTCCAAGGTCTACGCCTCCCTCAACCACAGATACCGCCCTAAACGTCGACAACGACCCCTTTTCCTGCACCAACACGATCGCGCACGCGTATCCGACGACCGGCCCCTTGCCCAACGCGTGCTAGGGAGACACGGACGAAAAAGACGTCCCCGTCTAGGACGCCGGCGTACCCGCACCCGCACTCGGCCGACCGCCGGCACGAACCCGCCCGGCATCGAGCTGATCGAGAAGTCCTCGAACGCGATCGCCACGCCGAGCTGCTCGAGAATCTTGACCGTCCCAGCGCGCGTCGTGGCGAGGTTGTCGGTAGAGCAGAGCACGTACGGGTGCGCGCGCCAGTTGGACAGGTTGGAAAACCACCCTCTGAATTCGCCCGCTATTTCAGCGTAGGCACTGGGGTAGGTTGCAACGATAGGTTTGATAGTCATGCTCTTGTGACGTGTTGGAATTTCGGCAACCAGAGACGATACTGGTCGAGGCCTTGGTGGTCGAGGACCAACCGGGGACGGTGTTCGAGATCGAGACATGCCAGTCGGCAAGGAAGCGTTTGGAGATCGAGAAGGCGGTGGAGGCGCACCGCGCGTCATATGCAGTCGCCTGTAGTGGATATAAGCATCAAGTTCGAACTTGTTCAATCTCTTCCAAGAGGGTATGACATATTGCCTCGTGACCACTTACCCGGGCGGACTGGCCTGTGTCTCATCGGCATCGAGAATGATACCATGGTCCTTGAGCGTTCTTTCTCTGTATTCCTGCAAGAGAAAGTACAACGCTTTCTCGAGCGTACCTTCCCCCTGACCGCTGAGCAGCTCGACTTTGATATCCTCGACGTTCGCATGCTTATCTCCAGATGACGCACAGCGATTCTGGTAGTCCTTTATCGATGTGAGCTTTGGACGCAAGAGGCTTGGCGAGTTCCGTGACGGAAGGTGCTAGTACGTAGACGATTCCAGGGATCTTCTTACTGAACCAGAGTGTCCCGTAATCTCTGGAATCTGAAGGGGGCTATGTAAAGAAAGAAGGGAAGGCATATTTTCTCGTACCGTGATTCTTCGGTTGACGTCGACGACAAGCATTCGAGTCAACAGGTCCCGCGCCAGAGGGTCGACATAGGTCGGGATCTCATAAATGCCAGTTTTGGCTTGGCAAAAAGAGTTCGCACGATCTTGTCGTCCAATGGAAGTCTGCCAGTGATGTGAGCAAAGGGTATTACACCACAGTTTCCTCTGTACTTCAATCCGTTGACGATCTCTGGACTCGCGTAATGAGGACTGCCACAGCTGGTTTCGAGCTGGAGAGCCGGAGATGCGAAGACGGCCATTCCATAATCGGTGATTTTGATCAAGGGGAGGGTTGAGAGTGTGTATCAGAATTTTTTCTGGTTTGAGGGCGGTGGATGATAGGAAATGTGTAGCATTATTGAGTCCAGAGACGATCTCGGCAATACTCCGCCGGCCGACACCGTGGGAAAGAATGCACTGCGGACTCGCTCTCTGCGGATATTCTCAAGAGTTGAATAGCCAAGAGCAAAGAGATCTCGTCATGTCCCCGTCCACCCTCCTCATCTCACCCCGTCTCAGTCTTCCCAACCCACAACAACCTTACAGGCGCTCGTCAACCTCAAGCGGCCAGCCCTCCGCTTGGTCCCGCTGACCGCCACACCCCACGATGAGCACGCAGACTCTCACCATCACCACGGTGTAGAGTTCGACTGCGATGCCACAAAGTACAGCATCCTCTCGCCTGAGCACCCTCTTGCAGAGGATGTCGACTCTCGGGGCTTCTACAGCATCCTCGTCTTTCAATCCGTTGTCGACGGGGGTTTCGGTAGGATGCTTAAGCTGGAGCAAGACGCTACCTTGAAACTAGGCGGGATCGAGCAGACTCAGAGGATGTCATCTCGGAAAAACCTTCTGCGGACTCTCAGGCCATAGAGACTATACTATCACAGCCTCTCCTCTAAACGGTCGTTCAAGAAAGCGCTTTACGCCTTTCCACTTCCACAAACGTTCCAGTAACCGTGGGGCGTCTGGTCTCGCATTGGACGTCGTCGATGCCGGCGCAGCTCATACTTCTACGGCATCGGAAGAGGAGAAAGAAGCGAAAGTGGTCATGCAGGAAGACATTGGGGTCACGATTCGCCTGTCTGCATTGGACGAGGATGGTACAGACATGTCCACCTCAATAAACAGACCACGTACCTTCATGTCGTGCGCGTCGGCACCCACCAGTGACGAGGACGACCCGAGACCGTGGAAGTCAAGGTCATCGAACGGGAAGCAATGGTTAGTATTTGTTTATCCGTCGTTTCAGGTGGTCTTAACTAGTTTCGTAGATTAGCCCGCATACATTCCATCTCCACGACATCTACAGTCTCACTCCCCAGTCATCTACTCCCCCTCACCCTCGTCTTCTCCCACGAGCACGGATGCGCGTACATACCCGCCTACTGGTACCGCTGTTGCGCTTGCGCCCGTTCATGAGGATGAACTCTCTTCGGAATGCCTCCTCTGTCTCTCTTCACCCCGTGTGGTTATCCTCCTGCCATGTCGTCATCTGGTTGCTTGCAAAGAATGCGCAATAAATATGGTTGAATATGGCGCAGGAGGCAATATTAACCAAGATGAATCTACCAATGCCAGTTCAAACGCTGGTGGAGATGTTGCTGGTGGAGAGGGAGGTAGTGGTGGAGCAAACACGAACGGTATGACGGAAAAAATAATGTAACGAGTGTTCCCCCTCCGAATCCGCATAGAAAACGCAAAGCTAAGGGGTGGTTCTGTCCCATCTGCAGGCAACGTCAGTAAATTTCCGTAATAAGTATCGACTTGATCGTTTGTAGCTTATACGTCATTGCTACGGATTTCTACGACACCACCGACAAAGGACATTTCTGACGACGAGAATCGGAGATCTATGAGCCTGAAAACGAGCAAAAGATTGCTGACGGGGCTGAGCTCGTGTCAGGAATCAACGACTCACATACCGCAGAACCAGCTGGGATGATAGATATATCGAACGTGGGTTCGGTGCCGAGGCAGCTGCTGGTTGACTGTCTTTGGATCGACTTGTACTCCCCCTGCACTATCGTGCTTGCTGTGTTTAAGTTCCGAATGCGTAGAAATATCCCCGACTCACGTGATCACTTTGTATTCTCCTTCCGCTTTTTCTCCCTTTGATCTCGGTGCTATATATGTGCCAAGATCTCACTCGATTCCCCCTTTCCCCCTATCTTTATCCTTTTATCCATGTAGCGTAATCTCCCGAACCTCTACGATTATGCCTGTACGAACTGACGCGTCATTTGTCCAGACTCTGTATCAAGTGTAAACACTCTTTGCGAAACCCGAATCGTTAATCGACGAGAATCTAAGTCGAAATTGTGAGGAGCCTGAGACGCAGCCTTGGGCCTATTTTCCTTATACAGACGGGCGCTAGAACTTGGTAGAACCTTCGCAGCAACCTCATAGCCTTCCACTCAACTTTTCTACCTTAGCTTATGGAGTTGGCGAAGACAATCATCCATGAGCTTGAAACTAAATCCCAGAACGTTGTTCGCGCCGCTACACAGTATGCCAGTCGCAGAGAACTCAGGAAGATCCAACGCTGCCACCTTCGACTAGAAAAGGAAGCGCAGAGGATTTCCGTCGCTGCAAGAGGCATACTTGACGTACTCAGTAAAGCTTCTCTCCCTCACGGACCGCCGCTCGACGATCGGATTGAAGAGTGGCTCTTGACTGATGAGCTACCAACATGTCTCGACACGTTGGAGAAGATGGAGAAGATGTTCGAGGACGACACCTTGCTGTGCAAAATGCTCAACTTTGTCACGATGAATCCACTGCGTGCGTCGCCTCAGGAAGATAAAATCGACGAAGCCTTCAAGTTGTTTGACTCTCACAGGGACTGCTTTCATTTTTTGTTGACGACGGACGTCTGGTGAGTCTCTCATTGCAACTTGGGGTCCAGCGTACGAACGACACTTTCAGGAATTGTCAGGACGTTCAACCACAATCATGTTTGACTCGCACACAAGACCGGCCAGTTGCCCATCAAATTCTCGAGCCGAACGCTAGGTGAGTGCGATGACATTGTGCGACAGAACCTCGTTCAGGTCGGCCATTCAGTGATGCCGTGGAACTCGATCAAGACTGCAACAATCTCTCGCTCATCACTGTAAATAGGGTTGTCATTATCGAGGGAAAAGAACAGAATCATATTAGTCCCCGTATGTGAATATTAACATTGCGAGTTGACCGTAGAACTGATCTGCTTCCGCAGAGGGGAAATTAGACGACATTCTCAAATGGATCGATGGATTAAACTGTGCTGTCAAACAGGAGGAGACGTTGTCTTTGCGACAACCTGATACATGCACATGGCTACACTCCACGTCTGAGTATAAAGCATGGAGAAGTAGTAACGATTCTTTTCTATGGTTGCAAGGGAAACGTGCGACTTTCCACCCCGTGTGAAAGTCTTCCCTGACGCTGAGACGACTTGATTATAGCTGGTTCCGGGAAGACCGTATTGACGTGCGTCGCAACTCGCTAGGTGTCACTCGTCGGTACTCACCGACGATTCTAGGTCATTCATAATCGAATTGCTCAAAGACGAGAGGCAACAAGGGGAAGCATTAGTTTTCTTTTACTGCGATTTTCGAAACGATCGATCTACGAGTGCTACTGAGGTGATGCGTTCCCTCCTCTGGCAATTACTCCGTCACGCCCGTCACGAGAATGTTGACCTCGGAGAACTGGTAGACGATTTGGTCAAAGAGAAGAATGGAGATACACCATTTCTGGAGAATGTCAAACGTCTCGTTGGCTTTCTGGCTCGGGCGGCGAAACAATTCGCCCACCAGCCTTTCGTTATCATAGACGCTCTAGACGAGTGCAAAGATAACGACAGGCTTCTCGACGGTCTCCTTCTCTTGGCTAAAAGGGGCATGCGACTTTTCGTAACCAGCCGACCCCTCCAGATCATCAAGGATAGTCTCCACGATCTACCCTCTGTCTCAATAGACGTGATGACGAGTGCAGTGTCGGCTGATATTGCACTGCATGTGAAGAGAGTGTTAGAGTCCAGTCCACGATTGAGGGCCCTCGACCCTCCCTTCAAGGGGGAAATTCATTCTATCCTGTGTGATAGAGCGGACGGGATGTAAGCATCGTCGCTGCGTGTCGTCATGTCTGCTCATCATTATCAAGGTTCCGATGGGTCCAATGTCAGATTGATACGTTGAACAGATGTGCAACGAAGGCAGAGGTCCGAGAAGCGCTCGATAACCTGCCGTCTGGTTTAGACGAAACATACCGGAGGATTCTCACGGGGATCGACTTAGGGTCACCAGAGGGAAAACTCGCGTTGCGGGCGCTAGTGTGGCTTGTTGGCGCTTTGCGACCCCTCCGATTGGTCGAAATTCTCGAAGGGCTGGCGGTCGACCTCGTAAGGTGGACTATAGATCCTGAAACGAGCGCTATGCACAAGGGTATTTTGTTATATGCTTGCAGTAGCCTCGTGACATATAACGAAAAGACGGACATTCTTATCCTGTCCCACTTTAGTGTGAAGGTGAGCATCGCAATAAGAGTAGTTCGTTGGACGCCAACTTACTGTAGTAGGAGTACCTCATTGGAAATTCTACCCGGATAAAGCTACCTCAATACCATATCAACTATCAAGCCGCCCATGAGGAACTCGCCCGACTTTGTATCTGCTATGTCGCGCAGTACCTGAAGCATGTTCACGTATCTGGTGAAAACACCTCACAACGTCGTATCATGCGGACAATCAACGACCTATCGCTTGATGTTGCCGGGGAAGTGTTCCCTACGTCGCAGGAGCTACTCGGCTACGCCTTTGCTGAAGGGTTCCATCATTTATCATATCTCGGGTCGGCAAACTGTGCTGTTTTGAAGGACATGACGAGACTTCGACTGGACATAGAACGCCAATCAGCTGCATGGGATGCGATGTTACTAGTTAACATGCAGCTGCCGCCCTCGAATCACGATTTCATGCTGTATGTCCTCACGGCATTTGGTTCCGATTCTCTCCTCCATGCGTTTCTCGGTCCCACACGTAGGGTTCTGAAGCCGAGGTATCGAACAAATCCCCTGGTATATGCTGCATACTTTGCAAGACCGAAACATGCGGAGTTATTGCTATCGCGAGGTGCCGATGTGAATGAAAAAGGGTTGAATGTTGGGCGACCTAGTCAAGAATTACCGCTCGAGGTCGCTGTTCGTCGACATCATGCTGCGATGGTTGCCCTACTCTTGTCTGCTGGAAGTGTCGTACCAGAACAGCTATTCACGCGCACCACGGATCGGAACTTTCCCGTTCGTATCGCAAAGATGCTACTACAGACCGATGAATTCGTGGAATGGGCAACAAAGATAAGGAGTAGGCCGCCTTCACAGTTACAGGTACTTCGGTGGTTTCCTCCTTTGGTGTACGAGAGGGATGTCGTAGTTATGATCCGGAGACTCGTTCAGATCGGCCTGGATGCTACTCGCAACTCTATCGGAAAGACTGCTTTTCACCTCGCAGTTACCGGAGGATACTGGGCGGTGGTGGCATATCTCTTGATGATAGGTACTCCGTTCCCTAGCAACTTCACGATAACTAGGCCAATCGTCCACTTGGTTGTTGATGCAAGAATTGTTGATGTCTGTATTCCTTGCACCCAAGATACCACTTTGCACCTAGTGATAGCGTCACTCGAGGAGAACGAGTGTCTTGAAGGGGTCAAGACTCTTATAGACGCTGGCTGCGAGTCTTCCGCATATAACCGGGCTGGCAAGACGCCTCTCCACCTTGCGATAGAACGGGGATATACTTCCATCGCAGATTATCTGCTCTTCCAACAGCAGCCGGCGTCTCTACATACTCCTCGCGATATTATGTTTGCTATAGTGCGCAGCCAACTTCCATCGAACTGGAAAGCTCGGACGATCACTTCACTTGTTAGCCAGGGAATTGACATACGCGGGCTTTCGGCTGATGGAAACACTTTGCTGCACGCTGCAGTGCTCGCGCTTGACGAGCGCTATGGGTTAGAGGTATCCAAACTTCTCGTCGGCGCTGGATGTGATCCCTTTCACCGTACTTCGGACGGGAAGACGGCTCTCCACATTGCATTATGTCGCAACTTTCCCCTGATTGCAGATTATCTACTCTCAGCTGGAAAGCCCCTTCCTCCAGATGCTCTGTCCTCTTTACTACGCAGTCCACTCCAAAAGGACTGGAAGGTTCGGACTATCACTACGCTCATCACACAAGGAGTTGATATTGGCAGGCTTTCGACTGATGGGAACACCTTGTTACACGCTGCAGTGCTTGCGCTTGATGAGCGTTACGGGTTGGATGTGGTCAAATTCCTTGTCAATGCCAGCTATAATCTATCAATTGACAACACCTGGTGTCAGAATGCTCTTCGCGTTGCAGCAAGCAGAGGGTGTGCCTCTGTTGTGGAGTATATTCTTTCGCTGGATCAACCCCTCCCAGAGGATATTCTTTTCCACGTGGTGAATTCGCATATCCGGAGCTCCAGTAAAGAATCTATGATCCGTATGCTTATTAGCAAAGGAGCAGACACCAGCGCATTTTCGTCCGATGGAAGGAACCTTTTGCACGCTACTATAGGATCCTTACCCTATGAATGGTTTCCTGCAACACAGGAGCTACTCACAATAAAGATTCTCGTCGAAGCTGGTTGTGACCCTTTCACTCCAGATTCTCATGGCAAAACACCCCTTCACCTTGCTGTGACTAGAAGCCTGGGGCATCGTACCCCACTTGTAGAATGCCTGTTGTCCAACAAAACCTTACCACACCTACCTATTGACATCTTGGCTTATACTCTCAGGGCAAGAGCTACAATAATACTTCTGGAGGACACTCTGGCTCTTCTCCGGCTCCTCATCGAAAAAGGGGCAAATGTGGTGGACGCAGGTCCGCTTTTGCATATCACTATTCTCCTACATGGCAAACTTGAGTATCCATATACCAGTCGACGATGTGTGTCAGAATTGGATGGAGGCCTATTGCAGATCATAGAACTCCTTGTTGAATCGGGCTGTGACCCTTCCAAATGCGATACTGACGGACATCCGCCCGTATATCTTGCCATAGCCAAAGGCTTTGTCAATCTTGTCGAATATCTTCTCTCAAGAACTTCCCCTCTACCTATGGACATGCAAGATGCTATTGATGCAAGCCCTTTCCACGTCGTTGATGAATTGATGGAAGTGTTGGAAATGTATTGGAAATCTACCCCAGAAAAATGGTTCAAGGCACCAGTGAGGCCGAAAACCCCTTCTCACCGCCGGAATCAGTAGCACCTCTAGATTTGTTGGAAATGCTGGTCAAGCGGAAGATTCCAATACTCTCGCCTATCGCCCTGGGGTTGGAAGAACCCGTAACCCAGAGGTATGCTTGCGGTCCCTGACATATCTCTGATTGGACATCGACTTCTCTGTCCAGGCCCCAGTAGTTCATCCTATGGTTCGCTGTGTAGATTGAGTACGCAGTCCCGAGCATCACGACAATCATAGTTATCCTTCCTCGTGTACAATACACCATGTACATCTATCTCCACATTGTAATATCATGAGCGCACGGTACCAGACCTTGCGCCACCCCCCTACAACACTGCTCCCCGCCTCTGTAAGCCTCCACCCAGGTGCTGCTGCTGCTGCTGCTCCGAAAAGATGCCCTGCCCACCACTGGCAGGCGGACTCTGCAGTGCGTCCAACGTCCATGCCTCTCTCAACCAGTGACACACCACCCTAAACATCGACAACGACCCCTTTTCCTGCACCAACACAATCACGCACGCGTACCCGACTGCCATCCATTTGCCTACCGCGTGCCGGGGTGACACAGATGAAAAAGACGTCCCCATTGGGGACGCCAGCGTACCCACACCTGCACCCAGGCTGACCGCCGGCGCGATCCCGCCCGTCGGCCCGTCGACCACCTCGTTCGTGCGGCACCGCAGGACAGGCCTGGTCCTGCCACCATCATGATGAGCGTGGTGCACGCACTCTAGGTCCTCGAACGCAATTGCCACGCCGAGCTGCTCAAGAATACGGACCGCCTCAGCGTGCGTCGTGGTGGGGTTGTTGGTGGGGCAGAGCACGTACGCATGGCCCCACCAGTTGAACGGGTTGGAAGACCATCCATTGAACTCGCTCACCGGGGAAGATAGGATGGACGGTACCCCCAGTGGTGTTTGCGGAGTTGGCCAACTTACTGCCAAACGTTTCGCGTGGAGGGTGCTTGGATGCAGATCGAGTGGGGGTACTGACGATACAAAATGGCTCGAGCACGTCGCGTCAGTATACGAGACCGCTCACCCTTGTGTTTTCTCACCCTTTCCCGTTCCTTGCCATCTCGCTTCAGGAATTCGACCCCATGCAAACTATTTCGAAGTTCCCTGCTGACCCTTACCCCGCCAACGTGGCCTTGCAAAGAGACCACCAGCCATGTCCATCGATTCGTTGTCATACCCATATCTTCCTTCGCAGTGTTCGCTGTCTTCCTTGTTTTCGTGACACTTTCCAGGCAGGTGAGAGTCTTCAGGTGAAATCGGGACGGTGAGGTGCCGCACTCGGAGTCGAGAATAGCTTGATCGATCGACCTGATCCTCGCGGTAGACCTGGAAAGGAGGACGTTCTTCTAGGCACTGTAGATCGTTTCCATGATAATTAAATGTCGCGTCATATCGATTGAAAGTCATGATACTTGGAGTCGCATCGTGCTCCGCGGAAACCAGAGAAGTAGGAGCCCATCGTATTTCCATTGGCACGGCAGTGACACCCATACGCTGTACCGTAGACATCGGAATCGCACGAGCGATGCCTGGACTTAGAACGAGTCCAGCCGAGTGAGGGGATGTGATGACGCCAGAAACCATGGAGTTGGAACCATGATTAGCGTCACCCCAGCACTGGGCTACAGTTGTTGGTTGTGCGCATGGTAGTTGTGCGAATCATGAGTAATCCGTCGAGGGAGCATCGCCACGGTGGATGACTGCGTCCGTGCCATTTCAGCGTAGGCACTGGGGTGGGTTGTCGCCACAGGCTTGATGGTCATGCGCTGGTGGCGTGTTGGAATTTCAGCAACCAGAGACGATACTGGTCAAGGCCTTGGTGGTCGAGGACCAACTGGGGATAATGTCCGAGATCGAGACATGGCAGTCAGCGAAGAAATGTTTGGAGATCGAGAAGGTGGCAGAGGCGCATCGCGCATCGTATGGAATTGCCTGTAACGGATATAGATGTAAGCATCAAGCTCGAACTTGTTCGATCTCTTCTGAGAGGGCGTAATTTCCGCTGTGTCTCATTGGCATCGAGAATGATACCATGGTCCCTGAGCGTTCTTTCCCTGCATTCCTTCAAGAGAATGTAAAATGCCTTCGCGAGTGTACCTTCGCCTTGAGGACTGAGCAGCTCGACTTTGATGTCGTTGATGTTCACGTGCTTTCCCCAGATAGCGCACAGGGATTCTGGCAGTTCCTTGTCAATGTGAGCATCGGATGCGAGTGGCTTGGCGAGTTCTGTGACGGAAGGTGCCGGTACGTAGACGATTCCGGGGGTCTTTTTACTGAACCAGGGGTTTCCCATGATCTCTGGAGTCTGAAGAGGGCCATGTCAAGGGCGAACAGAGGGTGCGCTTCCTCGTACCGCGATTCTTCGGTTGATGTCGACGACAACCACCCGAGTCAACAGATCTCGCGCCGAGGGATCCACATAGGCCGGGATCTCATAAACGCCAGTTTTGACCTTGGAGAGAAGAATCCACACGTTCTTGTCATCGAATGGAGGTCTGCCAGTGAGGAAAGCAAAGAATATTACCCCACAGCTCCAGATGTCGGTCGCGTTTCTTCTGTATTTCATGCCGCTGACAATCTCTGGACTCGCGTAATGAGGACTATGTACCACAACTGGTTTCGAGCTGGGGCAAGGGAAGTGAGAAGGCGGCCATTCTTCAATTGGCGATTTTGATCAAGGGAAGGTTGAAAGAATGTATAAGGGTGCTTTGTGGCTTGAGGTCGCAGTGGATAATAGAAAACGTGTGGGCATAGTTGATTGAGTCCAAAGACGATCTGGTTGAAGAAACATCGGCCTCGTCGGCCTCGTCCCTTGTGGGCCGACACTGTGGGAAAGAACGCGGTTGCGGACTCGCTCTCTGCGCAAAGGAGATCTCGTCCTAGTCGTCCCTCACTCCGTTTCAGCCTTCCCAACCAATAGCAACCCTACAGGCCCTTGTCAACCTCAAGCGGCCAACCCTCCACTTGGTCCCGTTGACCACCACACCCGACGATGGTCCTGAGCACGCAGACTCTCACCATCACCATGGTTTAGAGTTCGAGTTTGTCTGCGACTCGCCAAAGTGCAGAATTGATGTCAATGTCATCCTCCCCCCTGAGCATCCGCTCGCAGGGGATGTCGACTCTCGAGGCTTCTCCCGCATCCTCGTCTTCCAGTCCGTTGTCGACGGTGGTTTCGGTAGAATGCTTAAACTGGAGCAAGATGCTACCTAGGCAGGTTCGAGCAGACCCAGAGGATGTCATCTCGGAAAAACCTTCTGCAAACTTGCAGGCCACAGGTACCACCACAGCCTCTCCCCCTCGAAACGGTCGTTCGAGAAAGCGCTTTACGCCCTCCACTTCCATAAGCGTTCCAGTGACCGTGCCGGGTCTGGCCCCGCATTGGCCGTCGTCGATGCCGACGCGGCTCATACCTCTACGGAATCCAGAAAGGAGAAAGGAGCGAAAGAGGACATGCAGGAAGGTGTTAGGGTCACAATTCGCCTGTCTGCATTGGACGAGGATGGTACAGACATATCCACCCCCAACGAGCAGACCACGTACCTTCATGTCGTGCGCGTCGGTACACCTCCCACCACTGACGAAGACGATTTGAGACCGTAGGTGGTCAAGGTGATCTAACTGGAAGCAACGGTTAGTCTTTGTTTATCCGTTGTTTCATGTTGTCTCAGCTAGTCTCGCAGATCGGCCCTCATACATTCCATCTTCACGAGATCTGTGGCTTCACTGCCCAGTCATCTACTCCCCCTCCCCCTCATACGTCTTCTCCCACGAGCACAGATGCGCATACATACCCACCTACTGGTACCCCTGTTGCACCTGTGGCCGTTCATGAGGATGAACCTTCTTCAGAATGCCTTCTCTTTGCCCCGTAAGGCTATCCTCCCGCCGTGCCGCTATCTGGTTGCCTGCAAAGATTGCGCAGTAAACATGGTTGAATATGGCGCAGGAGGTAATATTGACCAAGGTGAACCTACCAATGCCGGTTCAAACGCTGGGGAGATGGTAGACAGGGAGGTAGTGGTGGAGCGAACACGAATGGTAGGACCGAAGGAAGTAACGTAACGAATATTTCCCCTCCGAACCCGCGTAGAAAATGTAAGGCTAAGGGATGGTTCTGTCCCGTTTGCAGGCAACATCAGTGAATTTCCGATCTAGGTCTAACAAGTATTGACTTGATCATTTGTAGATTATACATCATTGCTGCGGATTTCTACGACACCACCGATAAAGGACATTTTTAACGACGAGAATCGGAGATCTACTTCTATCGACGAACCTGAAAACGAGCAAGAGGTCACTGACGGCGCTGAGCTCATGTTAGTGACCAATGCCTCGTACGCTACAGTCGGGATGATAAACACATTACGATCTGGGTTGCGCAACCTTACGCTCAGCAGTGCGACGCGCACAGAAGGTGATATCCTGCCCAGTGATGTTGAACGTAGGCTCGGCGCTGAGGTCGCTACTGGTGACTGTCACTGTGGATCGGCTTGTATCCCCCCTGCACTATCGATGTTCACTGTGTTTATATTGCATTCGTTGAAGTACCCCGACCTACCTTGTATTCTCCTTTCCGCTCTTTCCGCTCTCCCTTTCTCCTTTATCTATGTAGCGTATTTCCCGAAGTTCGACCATTATGCCTGTACGAACTGACACCGTTTTTCCAGACTCTACCAAGTGTAAACACTGCTTGCGAAACCCGAATTGTTAATAGGCGAAATGAGATGGGCACGTTTTCTTATGCAATCAGGCGCTAGAATCTAGTAGAACTTCCACAGCTACACCCTTCCTTCCATTCAACTTCTCTACCTTAGCCTATGGAGTTTGCGAAGACAATCATCCACCAGATTGAAACTAGATCTCAGAACGTTGTTCGCGCTGCTACACAGTATGCCACTCGCAAAGAGATCGGAAAAGTCCAACGCTGCCACCTTCGACTAGAAAAGGAAATGCAGAGGATTTCTGTCGCTGCAAGAGGCATCCTTGGCGTGCTCGCCACGGCTTCCCTGCCAAAGGGACCGCCGCTCGACGACCAGCTTGAAGAGTGGCTTTTGACTGATGAGCTACCAACGTGTCTAGACACGTTAGGGAAGATGGAGAAGATGCTCGAGAACGACACCTTGTTGGGCAAAATCCTCAACTTTGTCACGATGAATCCGCTGCGTGCGTCGCCCCAGGAGGACAAGATCGACAAGGCCTTCAAGTTGTTTGACTCTCGCAGGGACTGCTTTCATTTTTTGTTGACGACGGACGTCTGGTGGGTTTCTCGTTGCAACCTGGGGTCCAGCGTACGAATAACAATTCCTGAAAGGAATTGTGAGAACATTCAACCACAACTACGTTTGACATATGTACAAGATGGGCCAGTTGCCCATCAGATGCCCAGGCCAAACGCTAGGTGAGTGCGATAATGTTTGTAACAGAACCTTGTTTATGTCAGCCATTCAGCGATGGCATGGAACTCGATCAAGACCACCACAGACTCCCGCTCATCACTGCGAATAGGGTGGACGCTATCCAGGAAAAAGAACAGAATCGTATTAGTGCTCGTATGCGAATATCAATTTTGCGAGTTGACCATAGAGCTAATTTGCATTTACAGAGGGGAAATTAGACGAGATTCTCATCTGGATCGATGGATTAAACTGCGCTGTCAAACAGGAGGAGACGTTGTCTTTGCGGCAACCTGATACATGCACGTGGCTACATTTCACATCTGAGTATAAAGCATGGAAAAGCAGTGACGATTCTTTTTTGTGGTTGCAAGGGAAACGTGCGACTTTCCACCGTGTGTAAAAGTCTTTCCTGACACAGACAACTTGATTATAGCTGGTTCTGGAAAGACCGTATTGACGTGCATCACAACTCACTAGATGTCACTCGTCGGTACTTACTCATGCATTCTAGGTCGTTCATAATCGAATCGCTCAAAGACGAGCGGCAAAATGGGGAGGCATTGGCATTCTTCTACTGCGATTTCCGAAACGATCGATCCACGAGTGCTACCGAGGTCATGCGTTCCCTCCTCTGGCAGTTACTCCGTCACGCTCGTCGCGAGAATGTTGACCTCGGCGAACTGATAGACGAGTTGATCCAAGGGAAGAACGGAGATACACCACTTCTGGAGAATGTCAAGCGTCTCGCTGGCTTTCTGCGGCGGGCGACAAAACAGTTCACCCACCAGCCTTTCGTTATCATAGACGCTCTAGACGAGTGCAAGGATACCGATAGGCTTCTCGACGGTCTCCTTCTCTTGGCTCAAGGGGGTATGCGACTCTTTGTAACCAGCCGACCACTCCAGACCATCAAGGATAGCCTTCACGGTCTACCTTCCGTCTCGATGACGAGCGTAGTGTCGGCGGATATCGCACTGCATGTGAAGAGAGTGCTAGAGTCTAGCCCACGATTGAGGGCCCTCGACCCTCCATTCAAGGGGGAAATTTACTCTATCCTGTGTGATAGAGCGGATGGGATGTAAGTCTCGTCGCTGCGTGTCGTCATGTCTGTGCTCATCGCCGTCAAGGTTCCGATGGGTCCAATGTCAGATCGACACGTTGAACAGATGTGCGACGAAGGCAGAGGTCCGAGAAGCGCTCGATAACCTGCCGTCCGGTCTAGATGAAACATACCAAAGGATTCTCGTGGGGATCAACTTGGGGTCGCCAGAGGGAAAAATCGCGTCGCGGGCGCTGGTGTGGCTTGTTGGTGCCTTGCGACCTCTCCGATTGGTCGAAATCCTCGAAGGACTGGCGGTCGACCTTGAAAGGTGGACTATAGATCCTGAAACGAGCGCTATGCACAAGGGCATTTTGTTGTATGCTTGCGGCAGCCTTGTGACATATAACGAAAAGACGGACATTCTTATTTTGTCTCATTTTAGTGTGAAGGTGAGCCTCGCGGAAATACTAGTTCGTTGGACGCCGACTTACTGGCGTAGGAGTATCTCACCGGAAGTTCTACCCGGATAAAGTTACCTCGATATCATATCAACTATCAAGCTGCCCACGAGGAAGTCGCCCGAATCTGTATATGTTATGTTGCGCAGTACCTGAAGCATGCTCACGTATCCAGCGAAAACACTAAGCAACTTCGTATCATGCGGACGATTAACGGCCTATCGCTTGACGTTACCGGGGAAGTGTTCCCTACGTCGCAAGAGCTCCTCCGCTACGCCTTTACTAAAGGGTTCCAACATTTATCACATCTCGGGTCTGCAAACTGTGGTGTTTTGAAGGACATGACGAGACTCCGACTGGACATAGAACGCCAATCAGTTGCGTGGGATAAGATGTTGCTAATTAACATGCATCTGCCGTCCTCGAATCACGATTTCATGCTTTATGTCCTCATAGCATTTGGTTCTGATTCTCTCCTCCATGCGTTTCTCGGTCCCACACGTAGGGTTCTGAAGCCGAGGTACCGGACAAATCCCCTGGTATACGCTGCATACTTTGGAAGACCGAAACATGCGGAGTTATTGCTATCGCGCGGCGCCAAAGTGAACGAAAAAGGATTGAATGTTGGGCCACTTAGTCAAGAATTACCGCTCGAGGTCGCTGTCCATCAAAATCATGATGCAATGGTTGCTCTACTCCTGTCCGCAGGAAGTGTCGTACCCAAACAGCTCTTCTCACTAACCAGGGGTTGGAATTTTCCCATTCGTATCGCGAAGATGCTACTACAGACTGATGAATTCATGGAGTGGGAAACAGAGACGAGTGAGCTTCTTTCACAGTTACAGGTACTTCAGCAGCTTCCTCCTTTGGTGTACGAGAGGGACATCGTAGTCATGATCCGGAGACTTATTCAGGTTGGCCTGGATCCTACTACTCGCAACTCTGTTGGGAAGGCCGCTTTTCACCTCGCGGTTACCGGAAGATACTGGGCAGTGGTGGTGTATCTCTTGATGATAGGTACTCCGTTCCCTAGCGACCTCCAGATAACTAAGCCAATCGTCCACTTGCTCGCTGACGCAAGAGTTGACACCGCTTTGCACCTAGTGATAGCATCACTCGAGGAGAACGAGTGTCTTGGAAGTGTCAAGACTCTTATAGATGCTGGTTGCGAGTCCTCTGCATACAACCTGGATGGCAAGACGCCTCTCCACCTTGCGATAGACCGGGGATATGCTTCCATCGCAGATTATCTGCTCCTACAACAGCAGCCGGCATCTCTACATGCTCCTCGCGACATTATGTTTGCTATAGTGCGCAGCCCACTCCCACCGAACTGGAAAGCTCGGACGATCACTTCCCTTATTGACCAGGGAGTTAACATACACGGACTTTCATCTGATGGAAACCCCTTGTTGCACGCTGCAGTGCTCGCGCTTGGTGATTCCCACGGGCTGGAGGTAGTTAAACTCCTTGTTGATGCTGGATGTGATCCCTTTCACCGTACTTTAGATGGGAAGACTGCTCTCCACATTGCATTACATCGCAAGTTTCCTCTGATTGCAGGCCTTCTACTCTCAGCTGGAAAGCCCATTCCACCAGATGTTCTATTCTCTTTACTGTGCAGTCCACTCCCGTCGGATTGGAAGGCTCGGACAACCACCACACTCATTACACAGGGAGTTGACGTCAGCGGGCTTTCAGCTGATGGGAACACCTTGTTGCACGCTGTAGTGCTAGCGCTTGATGATTCCCACGGGTTAGAGGTAGTTAAACTCCTTGTCGACGCTGGATGCGATCCCTTTCATCATACTTCGGACGGGAAGAATGCTCTCCACATTGCATTACATCGCAAGTTTCCCCTAATTTCAGGCCTTCTACTCTCGACTGGAAAGCCCCTTCCTCCAGATGCTCTATTCTCTTTACTGCGCAGTCCACTCCCGTCGGATTGGAAGGCTCAGACAATCATCACACTCATCACACAGAGAGTTGATGTCAGTGGGCTTTCGGCTGATGGGAACACCTTGTTGCATGCCGCAGTGCTCGTGTTTGATGATTCCCATGGGTTGGAGGTAGTTAAACTTCTTGTCGACGCTGGATGCGATCCCTTTCACCATACTTCAGACGGAAAGACTGCTCTCCACATTGCATTACATCGCAAGTTTCCTCTGATTGCAGGCCTTCTACTCTCAGCTGGAAAGCCCATTCCACCAGATGTTCTATTCTCTTTACTGCACAGTCCACTCCCGTCGAATTGGAAGGCTCGGACAACCACCACACTCATTACACATGGAGTTGACGTCAGCGGGCTTTCAGCTGATGGGAACACCTTGTTGCACGCTGCAGTGCTCGCGCTTGGTGATTTCCACGGGTTGGAGATAGTTAAACTCCTTGTCGATGCTGGATGCGATCCCTTTCACCGTACTTCGAACGGGAAGAATGCTCTCCACATTGCATTACATCGCAAGTTTCCCCTGATTGCAGGCCTTCTACTCTCGACTGGAAAGCCCCTTCCCCCAGATGTTCTATTCTCTTTGCTGCGCAGTCCACTCCAGTCGGATTGGAAGGCTCAGACAATCATCACACTCATCACACAGGGAGTTGACATCAGCGGGCTTTTGGCTGGTGGGAACACCTTGTTGCATGCCGCAGTGCTCGCGCTTGATGACTCCCACGGGCCAGAGGCAGCTAAACTCCTCGTCGATGCTGGCAATAATCCATTTCACTGTACCTCTGATGGACAGACGGCTCTCCACATTGCGTTACATCACCAGCCTCCCATGACTAGTACAGATTATCTACTCTCAGTTGGAAAGTCCCTTCCTCCAGATACTCTATTCTCATTACTGCACAGTCCACTCCCGTCGGATTGGAAGGCTCGGACAATCACAACACTCATCACACATGGAGTTGACGTCAGTGGGCTTTCGGCTGATGGGAGCACCTTGTTACACGCTGCAGTGCTCGCGCTTGACGAGCACCATGGGTTGGACGTGGCCAAAATTCTTGTCAGGGCCGGCTGCAATCCGTCGATTGACAACACACGACGTCAAAAAGCTCTTCACATCGCAGCAAGCAAAGGGTATGTCTCCATTGTGGAGTATATTCTTTCGCTCGGTCAATCGCTCCCGGAGGATATTCTTTTCCACGTGGTGAATTCGCCTTTCCGGAACTCCAGTGAAGAATCTATGATCCGTATGCTTATCAGCAAAGGAGGAAACACCCGCGCGTTTTTGTCCGATGGAAGGAACCTTTTGCATGCTACCATAGGATCCTTACCCTATGAATGGTTTCCTGCAACACAGGAGCTACTCACAATAAAGATTCTCGTCGAAGCTGGTTGTGACCCTTTCACTCCAGATTCTCATGGCAAAACACCCCTTCACCTTGCTGTGACTAGAAGCCTGGGGCATCGTACCCCACTCGTAGAATGTTTGTTGTCCAACGCAACTTTACCACACCTACCTATCGACATCTTGGCTTATACTCTCAGGGCAAGAGCTACAATAATACTTCTGGAGGACACTCTGGCTCTTCTCCGGCTCCTCATCGAAAAAGGGGCAAATGTGGTGGATGCAGGCCCGCTTTTGCATATCACTATTCTCATACACGGCAAACTTGAGTATCCATATACCAGTCGACGATGTGTGTCAGAATTGGATGGAGGCCTATTGCAGATCATAGAACTCCTTGTTGAATCGGGCTGTGACCCTTCCAAATGCGATACTGACGGACATCCGCCCGTATATCTTGCCATAGCCAAAGGCTTTGTCAGTCTCGTCGAATATCTTCTCCCAAGAACTTTCCCTCTGCCTATGGACATGCAAGATGCTATTGATGCAAGCCCTTTCCACGTCGTCGGTAAACTCATGAAAGTTCTGGAAATGCATTGGAAATCAACCCCAGAAAAATGGTCCAAGGGGCCAGTGAGGCCGACTCGGACAGCTCTTCCTCCACCGCCGGAACCAGTAGCACCTCCAAGCTTGTTGCCAGTCAAGCGGAAGTTCTCGACACTTTCGCCTATCGCACTTGGGTTGGAAGAGTGGGAACACAGTGCGCCAGTAAAGTCGAAGGTTGCTGAGCCTTCGCTCGTGGAGTTTAAACTTTCTACGTCGGAATATGTGCCAGGAAAGTGGGTATAAGCACTTGAGGTACGCTTGTTGTCTCTGACATATTTCCGATTGGACTCATTGATGCCCTCCGTATATGGATTTTTTTCCCGTGGTTCACTGTACACCTACTAGTACGCAGTCCCGAGCACCACGACAATCGTCCATAGTTATCCTTCCTTGTGTATAATACACCATGTACATCTATCTCTACATTGTAATATCATGAGCGCACGGTTCCAGACCTTGCGCCACCCTACAACACCGCTCCCCGTTTCTGTAACCCCGCACCCAGGTGCTGCTGCTGCTGCTCCGAAAAGATGCCATGCCCACCACTGGCAGGCGGACTCTGCAACGCGTCCAAGGTCCACGCCTCCCTCAACCACCGACACACCGCCCTAAACGTCGACAACGACCCCTTTTCCTGCACCAACACGATCGCGCACGCGTACCCGACCGCCATCCCCTGCTTGCCCACCGCGTGCCGGGGCGACACGGACGAAAAAGACGCGCCCGTCGGGGACGCCGGCGTACCCGCACCCGCACCAGCGCCCGGGCCGACCGCCGGCACGAACCCCCCAGGCGTCGACCCGATCGAAAACTCGACTCGGAAACGGACGTGTTTCTGGACGATCCCGCCCGTCGGTCCGTCGACCACCTCGTTCGTGCGGCACCGCAGGACCGGTGCGGTCCCGCCACCGTCACGGTGGGCATGGTGCACGCCCTCTGGGTCCTCGAACGCGATCGCCACGCCGAGCTGTTCGAGAATCCGGACCGTCTCTGCGCGCGTCGTGGCGAGGTTGTTGGTAGAGCAGAGCACGTACGTGTGGGCCCGCCAGTTGAACAGGTTGGAAAACCACCCTTTGAATTCGCCCACTGGGGAAGACAAGATGGACGGTACCCCCGGTGGCGTTTGCGGGGTGGGCGAACTCACTACCGCACGTTTCGCGTTGAGGGTGCTTGGATGCAGATCGAGTGGCGGTACTGACGATATGGAATGGCTCGAGCGCGTCACGTCAGCATACGAGAGACCACTCACCCTTGTGTTTTCTCTCCCTTTCCCGTTCCTTGCCATCGCGCTTCAAGAATTCGACCCCATGTAGACTGTTTCGAAGTTCCCTGCCGACTCTTACTCCGCCACGCGGCTTTGCAAAGAGACCGCTAGACACGTGCATCGATTCGTTATCATACCCATACCCATATCTTCCTTCGTAGTGTTCGCTGTTTTCCTTGTCTTCGTGACACTTTCCGGACAGGTGAGCGTCTTCGGGTGAAGTAGGGACGGTGACATGCCGCATTTGGATTTGAGAATACCGGGATCGATCAACCTGGTCCTCGCGGTAGACCTCGAAAGTAGGACGTTCTTCGGGATTCTGTATGTCGTTCCAATTTAACGTCGCATCGTATCGATCGGGCGTCATGATACTCGGAATCGCACAGTACTCCGCGGAAACCGGAGAAGTGGGAGCTGATCGTACTCCACTGGCGCCCATGCACTGTACCATAGACATCGGAACTGCACGAGCGATCCCTGGACTCAGAACCGGTCCAGCCGAATGAGAGGGATGTGATGACACAGGAAACCACGCAGTCGGAACCATGATTGGCGTCACCCTCGGAACCGGGCCGGAAGCTCCGGGAGGAGTCCCGGGAATGTGCATCGGCTGATACAATTGTTGGTTATGCGCATGGTAGTTGTGCGAATCATGAGTAACCCGTGGAGGGAGCATCGTCACGGTGGACGATCGCGTCCGTGCCATTTCAGCGTAGGCACTGGGGTGGGTTGTCGCGACAGGTTTGATAGTCATGCTCTTGTGACGCGTCGGAATTTCGGCAACCGGGGACGATACTGGTCGAGGCCTTGGTGGTCGAGGACCAACTGGGGATGGTGTTCGAGATCGAGACATGGCCGTCGCCGAAGAGCCGTTTGGAGATCGAGAAGGCGGTGGAGGCGCATCGCGCGTCGTATGTAGTCGCCTGTAACGGATATAAGCATCGAGCTCGAACTTGTTGGATCTCTTTTGAGAGGGTGTAACATATTGCCTCGTGACCACTTTTCCGGGTGGACTGGCGTGTGTCTCATCCGCGTCAAGAATGATACCATGGTTCTTGAGGGTTCTTTCCCTGTATTCTTGCAAGAGAAAGTAAAAGGCTTTCGCGAGTGTACCTTCTCCCTGAGGACTGAGGAGCTCGACTTTGATATCGTCGACATTCGCATGCTTTCCCCAGATGACGCATAGCGATTCTAGCAGTTCCTTATCGATGTGAGCTTCGGAAGCAAGCGGCTTGGCGAGTTCTGTGACGGAAGGTGCTGGCACGTAGATGATTCCGGGGGTCTTCTTACTGAACCAGGGGTGTCCCATAATCTCTGGAATCTGAAGGGGGCTATGTAAGAAAGAAGAGAAGGCGTGTTTTCTCGTACCGTGATTCTTCGGTTGACGTCGACAACAAGCATCCGAGTCAACAGGTCTCGCGCCAAGGGATCTACATAGGCTGGGATTTCATAAACGCCAGTCTTGACCTTGGCAAGGAGTGTTCGCACGTTCTTGTCGTCGAAAGGAAGTCTGCCAGTGAGGAGAGCAAAGAGTATGACACCGCAGCTCCAGATGTCGGTCGCATTTCCTCTGTATTTCATGCCGTTGACGATCTCGGGACTCGCATAATGGGGACTGCCGCAGCTAGTTTCGAGCTGGAGAGCCGGAGGTGCGAAGGCGGCCATTCCCCAATCAGCGATTTTGATCAAGGGAGGGTTGAGAGAATGTATCAGGATATTTTCCGGTTTGAGGTCGCGGTGAATGATAGAAAACGTGTGGGCATAGTTGAGTCCGAAGACGATCTGCTTGAAGAACGCCAGGGCATCTGGAGTATGGAGTCGGCCTCGGTTCACGAGGAAATCAAAGAGTTCGCCGCCTTCGACATATTCGAGAACGAGGTAAAGTTCGTTCTCCCCTTCGAAGACGTCATATATGCGCAAGATGTTTGGGTGGTTCATGAGTTTCATCATGATGATCTCCCTATCGATACCGAGACGCTGTTTCTCGGACTTTTCGAGGTGGGTAGCCAAGGATACGCGCGAGTTCATGAGGGGCTGTAGCGGGAGAATTTTGACGGCGGCGAGCTGACCAGTGCGACGGTGCTTCGCGATGCGGACGCGTCCGCTGGCGCCTTTTCCGACGCATTCGCCAATGATCCATTGACCGATGTATTTCGGGTCCTCGGGGAAATCGAAAGCACCTGCCGGGGCGGCGTCCTTTTCCTTTTGCCAGCGAGTTCCTAGATGTGCGCGGTACTTGATGGGGGGTGCTCGAGGCGGGACGTCGGACACGGATGCCATTGCAAGGCTTGTAAGATAGTTTGTAAGTTCTAGTGATGTACCCGAAATGAGCTGAAGGGGCGGGCGGGCAAGGAGACGAACTTGAGGAACGAGTGCAACAGGGGTACGGATGGTAACTCCGCTTTTGGCATGCTAGCGAGTGTACAGGTACCACCCACGAATGATGGACAGGGCGACCTCAGGCCAAATGAAAAGATCGCCGTAAGAATGGTCAAAGGAGCAATTGGAGGACGAATTTCGGTCCAGGAAGCGGATTCGCGCTGTATCGGCGCAGAATCGCTGTAGTCATGAAATTGAGGCCTATTTTTATTTGGGCCGCCGTAGTAGCCGATGCACTGATTGCTTGGTTCCCTCCTCCCATGTCCTCCGAGTGAACTGAATCCAGCTGGCCCGAGTTTAGTTGGCCACAGAACATGCCCCGTTCCCCTTCTTCGTCTGATCTTGCCCTTTCTATCCTTCTCTCGGCCTCGCTTGTCTCCGCCTTCTCCTTCACGTTCACCAGCGAACCCAAGCAATGTGCCAATCTCTCCCTCCAAATCTCTGGCTCAGGAAAGCCACCCTATAGCGTGCTAATCATCCCTTATGGCCCCTCCCCGCTTGCAAACAATGTCGAAGTCCGCACTATTGTATACCAACAGTTCCCCGGCGATCAGTCCTCCTATAGCTTCCAGCTCAAATACCCCACCAATTCCCAGTTCGTCGCAGTCGTACGTCTCTGTCTTCACACCATCCAGCATCTTGATTCATTACTACTTCCGCTTCTAGGTCAGCGATAGCTCTGGTTTTGGTACTGGCGGTACCAGTGTCACCGCAAACGTCTTGAGCAGCAGCGATACCAGCTGTTTCAATGCAGCCCAGTCCGTCTCTCCGGATTTCCCTTACAACATCAATCCCGCAAATCAAGTCGTCCAGTGTAGCCCAAGCAGGCTATGGTGGAACTCGTCGCAAGTGAACGGGTAACCTCGCTCCTCGCTTCGCTGTTCCGGTTGACCTGATTTGCACACCTGCAGCACGCCAAACTTCCAGGGCATCATTCCTGGCGGACAATCATTCTCGATACCAGTGAACTCGGTCACGGATGTGAACAACATGGGAACCGGCTTTCAGTGGACGCCTACTGTGCGCGCCGGCACGACCCTTTTGGTCGTTGCTGGGGACGACCGGGGTCTTGGAACAGGTGGCAGTGACCTCTTCACCGTATCTGCCGGCCTCTTCCCAAACAGCTCGTGTATCACAAACACCTCCCCTTCCTCCACTGCTGGACCGCCAGCTGGCGGTTCCTATCCCACTAATGCGAGTGGCGGAACGACGAGCGGAAGCAGTGGGTTAGTGTTCCGAACGATTCCCCTTCTCTGACTTCTCATTCGCTTACACATTCATCAGTTCGAACAACAACACAGGAGCGATAGTTGGTACGTAATCAACGCTTCTTTTCATATCTCGCTCACTCCACCCCCGCGCGTTTAGGTGGAGTCATCGGTGGACTTGCGGCCGTCGTCATCTTCGCCCTTGTCGCGTTTTACATCATCCGTCGCAAGACTGCGCCCAAGTCTCAGAAGGAGCGACCCGTCAACCTCTTGCAAGAAGACCCGGACGACAACGAACCCACTTCCAACTACCCTCCGCCATACCTCCAGCCCGAACCCTACCTCGTAACAGCGCCCACGATCGCGTCCTCGTCCACACGAGAAGACGGCGTTCGTAACTCCGCTTTGCTGTCCGACTCTCATAGTAGCTCGGCTTGGCGGCAATCTGGGGTGACCTCGTTCTCGGATCCCCGCTCTACGACGCCGGAACTGGAAGCGGGCGTCTTGTCCCATGGGTCTACTACGGGCATGACGAGCTCGCGCAAGTCGGCCATGACGAGGCAGCTCAGACCAGTCAACATCATCCAGCATGAGGACGCCGGGCCCAGCGCCCAAGAACCCGCAGAGTCAGACACCATAGAGCTCCCCCCCGCATACACCAACATACGGAAACAAGAGCCCAGCCGGGCGCCTGACCAAGAAGCTTGAGACGTCCTTCGTTGTACATACATTTCTCGCGTTTTTTCCGCCTTCGCCTTCATTTTGGTCGTGCGGTCAAACCAACGTTTCGCAAGGGATCAAATTATAACCCATTCCCATGTCGATGGTCCTGTTTCGCCCTCATATCAATCTTCGAGCTACTTCCCGCGATGGATATAGTATCATCCCTCGCCGGGGCTATCGAGTTTTCGATCCCGCCTCAATTGTTACTTTTAGTGGACTAGGCTGGATGGACGCTTTCGATTTTTACGATCGCGCATTGGCTCGCTTTCTCATCTTCTATTATTAGTATGTTCTATGCACAAACCTTCTGAGCTTTGTTTACGTGTTCGTCGTTTATATGTACGTGACACGATGCGCAGTACAGGAAGTCATAATGTAACGCCTATGTTCCGATGGGGTAGCGGCTGGACGTTGAACGTTGATGACAGTGGGCGCAGCTTGATATGGCGACATGGAAACGCCACAGGAGCCACGGTCACCGCGTTGGCACGAGAACGTCATATCCGATCACACGTGCCTGCTGCGCGATACTCCAAGATGGCTTATCGACGGCGCCAGATCGCGCGGGTCCGTCGCGTCGCCCTCATCTACGAAAAAGCCACCGACGTCAGCGCGAGCAAGCGAGGTTAGAACGCGCGGAACGCACCGAGACGGATCGTCCAATCCAAGCCTCTCTTCGAGCCCTCTCAACAGCGCCATGCCCGCGTCCGTCGCAGGTCTCGTACCAGCCCTGTATCCAAGGCGCTCCACCAGCCGCCGCGCCACCTCCCGCGCGTGCCTCGCGTCCCCCGCCAAGATGAATCCGCGGAGCACGTTGGTGTGTATCCCGAGAAGCCCGAACGACTCGTTGCCGCTCTCCCTCCCCGTCAACCGGTCCAAGATCCCCAAGGCGACGCGCGGATCGCCGTGCTGCGCATACCCCCGTGCGACCATGCTCCACTGCACCACGGTCGGGGCTACCCCGAGTTGGATCATGTCCCCGAGGACCCTGGCAGCCTCGACAGGCCGGCGGCGTGCCCACGCTGACACGAAAGGTGAGAAATGCGCGGCGTCAAAGGTGGTGGGGCCGAGTTGGACTTGTATGCGTGTTGGCTCGGGCTCGGGCTGTCGCGTCCGTTCAACGAGCGAGCGCAAGAGCGCATAGAGGCGCGCACGCGGCTCATCTCCTGGCGAGAGCGTGACGACGGCGTCCCAGACGAGGGCGGTATGGTACGCAGACGGCCATAGCTTGTCCCTGTCCGGCGGACGGTCGAACACTCGTTCGTGCGACTTCCGGGCGCGTTGGCCCTGCGGACCACGGACGAGCGCGAGCAGCGTCTTGCGCGGGACGCCGACGAGGTGAAAATGCTGTTGGAAAACGGAGAGGAGGTGGAGGTGTTCCCGGCGCGCGTGGTGATGGAGCATCATGGTGAACACCCAGGCAGACGCAAATTTTGGCGAGTGATGGAAAGCGAGGGTACGGAGGAGGGGGAGGGCGCGCGTGCGTCCGAGGGCGAGGTATGAGGTAATGAAGCTGCGTAGGGCATGAGTGGAGGGGGGCTGAGGTGATCTGAGCGCGTTGCGTATGGCGCGGAGGCGTGCTGCCAGTACCGCGACCTCAGCGGTCTGTTCGACAGGGATATCTTCATGTTCCGCTACAGCGGGGCGGGTCCCGGTATCTTGCGGCGTCCACAACGGGTGCATGGACCGAATGCAGTCCATGGTTGTTTGTCGATCCCAAGCGTGTTTGGCAACGATGTCGAGGGTGAAATCGGAAATCGGAACCCCGCGCGACTGTGCTTGCGAGATGAGACAGAGTGCACCGTCGCCCTTGCCTTCCAGTGCGACCGTTCGGACAGACAGGTTGTATGCGTTTGATGACCAGTCTGAAGGCGCCGCCGCGCCCGTCTTTGAACCGTACTCGCGGGCCGCATCCTCTACTTGGCGCAGGTACTCCCCCACGACCGACGGCCGCGCATACCGTGCAAGCGTTGACACCACCAGCGTGGCTATCTCCCCTGAATAATATCCCTTTGCAGCGAGCACCAGACCGAACCGGTACACCAGCTGGAGATTGACGTGATCCATGTTTCTGAACAACCACTGCCGCACGTCGTGAAACGACAGCCACGTCTCATGGCGCTCCGGGACGAGCGACAGCCAGGCCTCGAATGCGTCCAGTCGTTCCTTGCCGAGCCCCTTCTTTGCGGGACGGCGCTGCGTGATGGCGTGCCGGGCTGCGCGGAGGTAGACGGGGTCGCGCGAGATGGACATCTGGTGGTCGGACATCTCCTTGCGGAGCGCGTCGGCGGCGGAAAAGTTGCCCCCTGCAACGAGGGAGACGAGGGTCTCGGACGAGCTGAGCGGGGTGAAGTGGTGTGGGTCGTGCGTGGACGCGGCGGCGTATTCGTCCGAGATGGGCTCGAAGACGGCGGCGTCCGGGCGAGTGGACGGGTACCGCATCGACTCTACCTCGAGCGAGGCCGGAGAAGGTGCTTGGAGGGCGACGCTGAGGTGGCTGCGGACTTGGAGCCATAAGTAGGGCAGCGGTCTTGCGCGCGCGGGGACGAGCCATGTCGCCATGAAAATCAAAGAGCAGGTTTCTGTGGCGGTGCTCCTGTCTTGACTCACCCCTTCAAGCGAACACGAGTGCAAGCAACTGGTGAATCGATGGTCCTAGCTACGGCTACGAGCACATGAAAACTGACATCCGAAAACCAGTCGCACAGCAGCCACCGTCTCTCCAGCTGGCCGGGGCGAGCGGGCCTGATCATATTTGATAGCATGTGTGTGTCGCCACCCATCTAAAGACTCGTTTCCTGTACTGACAGTGATCTACTCACAGCGAGTTCCCGGCGAACCTACAGGCTCGTTTTGGTGCGGTGGCTAAATGCCTCGAATTAGAATATCTTTCTCTACGTAGGTCTCCGCGTGTCTAGTCGAGTAGGACAGATGTGTGGTTCCACTTGTTCGCCATTTTTTCTTCCTTTCGATTTCTATCGCTTTCCGTCCACCGTCTTCGACGTTGAGGTTACCGGGCCAAAAGACGTCATCGATATCGTGGCAGTGTATTACATATCCCTACACGCTCCTACCCCTATATTGACCTAAGTTTCCAGCAACTTGAACTTGGACGAATTACGAAAATGAAGACCAACGTCGCATCGACCATACTCCTCGTGTCCTTGACATACATGCCTCTCTTCCTCTCTGTCATGTCTTTCTACCCAGAGATTTCCGCAGCCAAGCCATTTCAACGTTTCTTCCTTGGCCTTGCTCCGTGGTGGATGGCGTACTTCTCAGCGAAGTGGTACGTCCGTCTGGCAGAGCAGTCCTCCCCGTTGTACCATCCGTTTGGATGCCTCGTACAGTGTTGTATTTGGGTGTTCCATTGGGTCGTCTCGCTATATCATGCCTACTTCGGTACGTGCCATCCCCTCTTCACCGAACCTCGCGTTAAGCAGCGCGCCTCCTATCCACCATCTCAAGTTCAGAGCTACAATGTTTGGGCGTACCTCGTCACCGTATTCTGCGTGGCTATCATGATCATCGCGGAAGGGATGTTCCACGGCCTTGTCGCCATGAATGTCTCGAACACTGCGCACCTTGGTGTATATGAAAAAATGCGAAAGGTCTATGGACGAGGTGAGATCATTTCTGCTCCCTTCGTCGTCCGTCTGACGTAAGTGGCAAGGCTTGGTCGTTTTGGTCAAATTATGGTACTTGGTCGATGTGGGGGTTCCACAGGAGGACCATGACGAGAGCGGTCGGTTGATGCGGTCGAGATCTATGACTTTATGAACGGTACTTTGCCCAGGTAATGCATCTCCAAGACCGGTGGATATGAAGGGCTTATCATCGTCCTAGCTCCCATACGAGATGCGAAATCTTGACGAATAATGTCACTACTGCATGATGGTGAAAGCTACCTAACAAGCAGATTTATAAGGAATAGCGGATGTTCTTTGTTCGTTTGCAGGCGTGAAAGGGCTCGTCAACTTTGCAGGACTTTCTTTCTCCCGGTTACCTCCGCGTATGATTTCATTGTCTCCTTTGTTGGTGTTGATACATCGAGACTAATGAAACAGTTGAGCTAAAGATGAGTAGAGTATACGACGTCTGTCGGACTTGTCTTCGTAGCCTTTCGTTCAGGCGTTCCGCTGTCAGTACCAAGTTGGCAGCGCTCTTGGTGACTCCCTCTTTTGGTAACCTCAGGTTGCGAACGAGTACAACTTCAGATCTGAAACAAGTTGGTAACTTTTTTACACTGACATATGATCAGTCACTGAGACGACTACCCCCACTCGCCCCTCCGACGGACACGGTCATATTTTCAGCCACCAGCCGACGTCGGAGCATCCTACCACTCCAGTGACTAGTGTCATGCCACGCCAGCACTCATGATATACGTGGCAGTAGGCGGTCCGTGTGTTCATCGGCACTCAGTTCCAAAGGTAGCCAATGTCCATTGAGGTCGGAACTAGATGGTTAAGTGTATCAGCACGTTATTCACATCAATATCGACGAGTTTTTCCTAAAACTAGACAGGTATTGACTGATTATAGCGTCAACTCCGGCCGATCTTCCGGAGAACTTAAGTGGTGTTCAGTGATTCAGGTATTAACTCAGTTATTGTAGAACATTCTATGGGAGCTTTGCACCACCTACACTTCAAGTTCGACACGATCGACCGAGACCTGCTCAAGCTAAACCGAGCAGCACTCGTCGCCATGAGGTTGGTATGATATTTAGTGTATATTACCTCATACAATCATTTAGGTCGCCCTGACGATAGTAAAACTAATCAAACAACCACTGACATGCCAGAAGAGTATCAGTCCTACCAGATTACTGAACCAGGGCCCGGGTTCCCCACTTCAAGACTTATCCTAACTTTATATTTCGCGCTGGATATAAATACACGTTGTGATCACCTTCCAGCTCATCAATCACTCCAGCTTACCTCCACTCTGGTAATCTCAACTCGTGCAAATAAAATGCGCCTCCCTCTCTTCGTTATCCTCTCTGGCTTGAAGTTGACTGTGCTGGCTGTTGCCAGTGCCCTGCCGGATGAAAATATGCGGCGCGATCCTTGTCCTTGCGGCCAGGAAGTCAACCTAAATGTCTGATCATAAAACTGACATCTGGCACGGAGGTACTCATCGACGTGACAGACTGGCGTGTGGTTCTGTGCTGAATGCACTACTTCCTGCCTTTGTGGCGAGCCATACCTCGAGGTAAATACACTCTCAAAGCTGGCGTGTGATGCGTATAGACTCATTCTTGACAGAACGGATTTCCAACGTGCCCGCCATGCTGACCGTATGCGGATGCCGGTGAGTGTGGTGAGCTTTAGTTTCTCGTCGTCGAACTCGGGGTAATGATACTAATCTACGTGACCACTATGTTAGGAACGAACTATACAATTAAAGGGAGAATGGCTTAGCGATGATGGAGATGATTTTCATGTCGGTGTTTTGTCCTCAGTTCATCACCCGGGGAAAAAGGCTTGTTTGAAACGAGCTTCAAGTGAATGTATCGTTGTAGCTTAACGAACAATATTTACGCCAGTGGGAGGTGCCAGTGCCAATGAGCGCTCCAGTCTCTTGCAGTTCCAGCTTGAGAGCAGGGTCACGATGAATCTTGGGAGTCCAAAGCTACTACTCCATATCGGATCCATTTCTCGATCTCCGTCGCGGATTAAACTAGTGATTTTTTGTGCGGTTATTGTCTACTGGCGTGTCCTCTGGTTGTTCTTAAAGTTGTAACTTCTGTCACGGTCCACAGAGGAATCTCGGACACTCCATATTCAAGTTCTAAAATTTGGGACAGGTGCCTTTGGGCAGTTGGTAAGGAGGTTGGCCTGATCCAATGTCTACTAGCTATAATAAGGTTCGGAATGCGCACCATCCACAGGAGTGGTGGCTGGCACATGACGTACCAAGTTCCGTTTCTGACACAGTTTGTACCCACCGAATAAATATGATTACCCCTACCTACACGCCACTCTAATAATATACCCGCCTGTACTAGTCTCTCGCCATCGAGTAGAGCCCGAGTCTAAATTTCCATCTTTCGAATGAGCCCACGAACGCATCGAACTTCTCTCACTTTCCCTTGTGACTTTTCCCGCCTTCGCTAGAACTTCACCAGTCTTTGAACACTCGTCTCGAGGTGCCTTCGAGGTTCTCCCTACACCATACCACCTACACTACCGGTGACTGAGACGTCCTAGCCTCCACTGATATCTCCCCGACTTCCTTGTCCTGTTCAACATCCCCGAACACCATCGTCCCGGTAGTGTTACAACCATCCGCCAAACAGGACCCAGTGGCAGGACCTCTCCCATCTCTCTGCCGAGCATCGAACTCGCGGAGACTCAGGGTGATCCGGGAAGGCACGGCTAACATGGGTACATATTCCAGGATGATAGGCAAAATCGATTGCCATCCCTTCGTCGGACATATTCCGAAGTAATCCAACGCACTGACGAGAAAGCATAGCAGAAAACTATGATGCAAAGTCATCGTTAGTGCTCGCATTTCATTTATGAAGTTTGATGGCTCGGCGTACGCGAAGAAATAAAGAACGCTCTGCTTGAGGAGAAGGTTAAACCACCGACTTGAATCCCAGTGTTTAGTGAAGCGGTATTGTTTTACGCATTGAATGATCACGAGAATGCACAGCACAGTGGTGTGTGTGATCTGTAGAAAAAGAGGTACTTGCCGCCAGATGGGTGAGATATCGTAGTACACCGAACAAGACGAGGAGTCGGGTAATCGAATAGCGCCCACTGCGCGACGACCAAGGAGTGGTGGGAATGAACAGCTCGTCAGTGCACCTCACAATCCGTGTGCATAGCCACTGCGTACCTGAATAATTCTTTGGAATGTCAGTGAGCACATGGTAGATAGCAAGAGAAACGATTTCCGTCGAGAAGAGTGTAAGCAGGGCTATAAGGACTGGCCTCGATCGATCATACATTGCCCATACGCGGATAATCATCACAACTGTAGTTCTATCAGAGCTTTAAAAGGTGAACCACATAACTACTCACTGTCGGCTGCACCAAGAAAGAGGACAAATGCCCATCCTCCGATGAGAAATAATAATTTGCCTTGAAAAAGTGACCCAAGTGGGCTGGAAGCAGTAGGTGAGGATGGGTACGTACAATAGCTTTAAAGGTATAATTAACAGTCTGTAAGTCGATAATTATGCTTCAGGATAGGTGGATACGCACACCTAAGATATAAGGATTCAATACACTTCATCGGCGTCTATGTTAGAGGACAATACCTTGGCGCCGACAAGACCATGTAACGTACTACTGACCACTTTGGGGGGATTCAATTGGTGTTACTCTTAGGAAAGCCTGACGTACATATGTTCGGAATCCTGATCGGTTACTTCCGGTTAGCACTCTGGATATGCCACGCATTGACACTCACATGAAACCATAAAGGCCAAGGTAACGTACCTATAGCATTGCTCAGCTTGCTGCAGAACAGGACGTCCACATTTGCAGGCCAGGTACACACAAGAAAGAATAACAGTGATATCCAAGTCCAGGGTTTGTTCTACTGTCGTATGAAAAACCAGGTACCTTGACGGATATTGGCTACTAACCCAGATATATTCGATCTACATAAACTATCGGTCAATATCCCCGCGCGTGATGGGAGTGTGTGGAATTACCTCACTCGAAAATGTGAGCACTAGTAACGAAGTTGTTGGTACTTCGTCTTAGAAGAAAGCCCGTAACTCACCATGATCATATACAAGGGCAGCGAGGATCGCGACTGTGGCATGGTCGTGATTATTATCTTCAGTTATTAAGAATGGACATACAACCCGCATAATTGTTCTGCTGCACGCTTATCATGGCAAATTGAACCGAGCAAGACATGAGTTTGTGGTAGGCGCAAATCAGAGTGTCGGATGGCAGTGGGAATTTTCTGTTGCCTTTCGAGAGGACGAGCGGTTTTTTTATAACAAAACGAGACCCCTCTTCCTCTATCAACGTTCCAAGTCCATACCGAGCATTATTGACGCAACTCTATCCAGAGTCCTGCCCATGTCACAGTTGGTTGCCGCGCCAATATGACAAACTTGGCATATGTCATTTCAAGGGGCTTTCAAAAAAGTGGAGCCCTCAAAAAGTAGACTTGGTACCTGCGAATTTCGGCAGTTGTGATCCTAACCAATTCTGGCCTGCTGACCACAAACTACGCACTGGAACCTGAGACTCACTGAGAGCCTGTTCACATGGTGGCTGGTTTTTCGCGTGTACCGAAAACGGCCGAGAGTAGTGCCAGTAAAGTGCACTGTTGAAGTTTGGCACGGCGGCAGGTCTACAAAAGAATTTTCCAAGTGCAAAGTCATTGGTCAGGGTTCAGGGACCGCTTGAATCTTGCGACGAAGATGTAAATTCGTCCCTACGGTCCAGGAACGAGAACAAACAAACTGTTTGCTTTGTTATACAAAGCTGCACACGTAGAACGTTACTCACCTTTGTAAGACGTCAACATAGCGAGAAGTCCTACTACAGTTGATTCGCTCATAACGTATGACGGCGGGAGCCGCCCATTCCTGATCCATTATGAAAGATATACAAGTGTAAAAATTACCCACGGTATAGGGGATTCTGACTAATTAGGAGTGTCCGTGCGCCGTGTTAAGCGCGCTACAATTTGACAAAACCATGGCAAGCAATGTTGACTGCTTGGCGTTTTTCAGCTCGTCGCGACGAAGCTCTGCACGGAATTTGCGAAGATGATGAAAGAAAACTGGTGAAGAACCTGTCCCTATTCGTGAGATATATCCACCCTCTAGCTTCGCAGTCAAAGCAATCAGCTTGGACACCGTCATCGCTGGCTCTGACTCTGGGTCACTTTCACCATCCTCGCTATCCGAAATCACCTCGATGAGATCCCCATTCTGGATTGCCTCCCGCCAATGAACTTCTGCAACAATTGCTGCATCATCCTCGAACGTCTCAGCCTCGAAGTCAGGATCCTCCCTTTCTTCAGCAGGATCCACAAGCTCGTTGATGGATGGTGGCGTGCCAAAAATGCGATTCCTGTTCATGAGAGACTGAATCCAGCAAATCTTGCTCGAGTGCCTCTAGCTGGGAAGGTTTGTTCAAAACACGCGGGAGTTTGAGAACGAGACTGGAACGCCTGCATGCAAGTACTGCAAGCTTCTCGACAGCTTCAGCAGCCTGTTCAACATCGCCCTCAGCATCCATCACTGCTTTGAGGGCCAGTTGCCAGTCGGATGCAATATAATGACTTCCGAGATGGTTTTGCAGCGCTGTCTTGGCATCAAGGAGTGAGATGTCACTCATGGCGACTCCGATACACGTCCAACTTGGGCTCTAGCCCTGTAACGAGAGCTCTCATAATGTATATTGTACTCGTCAGACTCATACAATATACAAGAGCTCAATTTTTGTATATTTCCCCGCCTCCCGTGATGGGAGCCAGTCAAAACCCATACAGTATGAAAGATATACATCATTACATCATACATTATGAGCGATTCAACTGTAGTTAGTCCACCCCACGAGAGAATCCATTAAATTTACCCTTACTCAGTGGAGCAACTTCGAATTTGGGTACCTGTGTTAGTCTTGGCATGCCACCTCACACTTCAGGGTAGTAACCATTGGGCCCCTGAGCTACACGCATGGTAGGTGTGGCCTTGTGCCAGTACAGACATAAATAGCCAGCAGGACCATGCCCACTCCAGTAAAGCTTCCTGACCCTCCCTCGAACTCTGGTGAGTCCAATATCACTCACGCATAAAGACATCTTAAGTGACTTTGTACAGATTAGATGCGGTTCTTGCAATCCCTGTTCATAATTTCTATGTTTTGTGTCGCAGCACTTTCTATGCCAACGGTAGAGTTTGCCCGAGATCCTGGAGAGTCATGTCCTGTAGGCCAAGCCGATTCCGATGTCGGTAAGGAGCCAATTTTATCTTGAGACCTCGAGTCTTTTAACATCGCTTCCTTGCTTGTCACTTAGGAGCGAGATGCGCGTAGTTGGGGTTTAGATGTCCACATAATCATTTGGCATGTCGATATTGGTCCCATAGGTGGATCTGACACTATTTATACCGTATCTTCGCTTCGGAAGAGAGCCAAGATATATGATGTATTTTCATCAGTTTCCTGCGCATTACTTCTCTATGTTTCTCTCATGCTTGACCTTGAACCTCCCGGAATGTATGTTTGTCACCCTCTATCAAGTCCCTCAGCTCCATGTATCGTGGGAGCAGTACATATAATATGTAGCGAGCCTAGTATGCTTCATGTTCTTGATACGCCCAGGTAAATGGATAGTGCGATCGTGCTCCGAGTGTCAAAGCGCGTTTCCTTGTCTTAGCCTTACACAATGCTGCAGGTCTGTCTCGGCACAAAGCTCCAGGCTAATTCATTATTAATCTGACCTCGCACCAAACAATCGGTGGGTGATGGAAAGCTCCACGACTTCGTGGACCGCCTCGAACCCAAGATGGTAAGAGTAGATAATATCGTTAACTTCCCTATGCAAAATGCAGCTTACAATGGTGGTACACAGGAGCACTGGCATATTAGCTTCTCACATAGCCTTCGGCAAGACTTCCCCATGGACATATCTTGAATCCGCATGATGGAAGTGAGTCAAAGTTGATCCGCAGTGCAGTGACTCAAGATTGTTCATTGTTGATCCGATCTCATCTACTCCCGCCATCAAAGCCGTAACGAGGAAATAGAAGACGAGGAACTAACTCTGTACAGTGTTCACCGAGCAAGGAACCGGTAGATGGAAGGTACCCGTATGAAATTTTACCACCATGGTGATCTCAAACGCGTGGCAGCCGAGCACATTTTGCGGAGCATGTTCCGTCGGGACAATGAGTTCCGACGAGTCCATGACGCCCGTGTTGATCCTTTTGGAAGTCCATACAAACAGCATTGATGTCAGGCTCGCCGCGGGAAATGATGCAGTGCTACCAAGTAGTACTAGTTCGCCACAGATGATGACGGCAAACTTCTAGAAACCTGGTTGTAGCCTCACACAGCACGCGTTGGCCTTTCTTCGGAGGTAGGCTATTCCATAATGGTGCATCGGTCTCAGTCCAAGGAAACTTAGAGTGACGAGTCGTTCGAATTCGATGTATCCACGGCGTGTGCAATGAATCCCTTCATATTCCAGAGACGCCTCCAGTCCTCGTACAAATCGTTGGCTCATCCCTCAACAGCACGAGGGAACCATGCGATACCTATGCAAATCTCGCGTTAACATGCAGCCAGCAGGTAGACGAGCTAACCCAGTACTCCTACCTAGAAGTCATGCTTTAATGAGTTCAACGGCCGTTTGGATTTACCAGTCGTAGGCTGGCCAGAACCAGTCCTATCGTAGATCCATCCAATACCGAATGTCCAGAAATTACAAGGAGGCCCCTGCTTTCTTATACGATACTATGTCCAATGTATTTACTGATCTCGACGACAGAGATTACTTCCATCGAAGAGACGACAAGTCCAGTACAACCCGATAAGGAGTGACGTGTCCATGTAGCCATCATCGCCTAGTCCATCGTGATATGCCCTCGCCTCATCATCCGTCTCCCAAACAAGATCGCCATGTATCCGCGTTCGTACATGGAGGAGTTGCCCCATCTAAGCCCGTGGCATCGTGTCGCGGAGTGCGAAGATCAGCGCTGTGCGCCGAATCTTTCGAGCGTAACATTGCGGGCTAGCGGTGCTCGTCAAGAACGTGACGAATCACGGGCTTCGTTGTGCTCGCCAGTCCGAGTGTAGAGATCCAGTCGAGAAGTGGCAGTGGAACGCACACCGTGGGCCGTTTGCGTTGACTCGGCCATGGCCAGAGCCTTTGAGAAAACGGAGAAGAGTGGTCGCCGAGGGTCCGATTAGGAGTGGGGGATTGGAAGAGGGTTCCCTCGGAGTGGTGGTTCTAGCCAGGGTTGGATTGAGATTCGTAGGCGACGAATACCAGAAAGAACGAACGAGCAAAGCAGAACACATGAAAGAAATATGTTAAAATCGCCAATAGAACCGATGGGCCAGCCAACGGCATATAGAATATACAACATAAGTCAAGATCGAGAAACCGCAAATCCAGCGGGTATAGAGAGGGTTGGCCAGGGCTTTACTTGCCAAGCATTTTGTCAGCGCAGGTCCGTGAACAAAAGGGACTTCCTTTGACCCTCGGTTTCGTCTGACAATACTACGCACACATGTCAGTACCTAGTTTACGTCACATCACTAGCAACCGGCCTTCACATACCTTGCACGTCGTCGCAGCATGGTCTGCACATGTACGACCGCAGTACCTGGAGTGTTGGTACGCAGGTTTGGCATGACAAAACTAAGTGGCACAGAAATCGACATACATGAGCGCGACAAAAGGCGGTGATTCAGACGACATACCTCGCACAATCGCTGCGTCGGACTATGACTGCCCGAGACGGGCATACCAGAGGCTTGATACTTGCTTCTTCCCGTGCGTCCGTGAGATCTGTGATGTTGGGTCGCGGTGGGAGTTGATTTTGGCGTGGAAACTGGCAGCGGTGCCAGGATACTCCTGATCTCCTTGTCGCCTGCCGACGCCGCATCCACCATCGAGCATCAGCCAAGGCAATCCACTAGTTTGGGAAAGCGAACGCACGAAGCTCGTCGCGCAGCCGCATCAACGCCTTGCCCAACTCATTGTTCCCTGTTCCATCCGCGCCGATTCCCCAAAACCAATCCCGTGGTGAATCCTGAAACAAAAGAAGGAAAGAACTGTGCATTGTTGAGATGGAAATGCAGCGGTGGGAACATACCTCGACGAGTTCTGCTTCACCTGTATCGAGAAGCATCTGCTTCAAGTGTCGATGTTGTGTGAATTTGAGTCTCAGTGCCGTCTCCATCTAACAGTGGTTGGGGATGGGGTGGATGGACATGTGGAGTTATTGCGTTAGGAAGCGGGACTAGTAAGAAAGAGTATCAAGAATGATGCTGCTGAAAAAACACACCTTGGAGACATGAACCTGCGACCAGTCCGAACGCACGGCCGTCTTGTGTCGGTGAGCTTCGTCAAAAGCACGGATAGGCTTTGGACCACATGTTCGTATACGCTCCGCGATCTGAGGATGTCCATCAAGGAACTGCAGAAGTCCATACGTCGCGTTAGCGTCACACGACATCCGGTTTTCAACTTTGAGAGAACGCCACTCACTTTGAACGCCTGAAAGAGGTGTTCGCTCGTCGGGTAGCGTCTGCCTTCGTACACTACCTCGTGCGGAGAGAAGTTCGTAAATTCGTAGTACGGTTTGTGTTTGTCGTAGAACAGAATCTTTGGACGTGCGTGTGCATGGACCCAGCCTCCCGACGAGATGACGATATGGGTGTCTCCGGCATCCCAGCAACGCGTGCAAGCTGAAAAGAGCGACTGAGCGAGACCCATTGCGCGCCGGGTTCGGAACAAAGAGAAGTGTTTAGGTAAAAGACTCGGGGAAGTGGAAGAAGGTGGGGAAGTTGCGACCTGCGGGCATACTGAGGCGTTCCTTCCGTTTTTACCGAGAAATGTGGGCAAGGCGTGTTCGACACGGAAGCAAGGATTCATGAATTGCGACCGGTGCTAACCGTACTGGACATGTGTACTCGACGCCTTGGAAACCGCGTATACGTGCAAACCTATCCAAACACTAAGTTGCGACTTGAACCCAATCAAACCCAATCAAACTCAATGATGTATGTCTTCTCGTCTAGTGCCAGCCATCGACTCTTTGTCCATCAGTAGTTCGTCCTAATGAACACTAGCTCATGAAGCCAGTCAGCGACGGGGGACCGAGATTACCGAGCACAGGATGAAATGACGATGGCGCTGCTGGGTCTAGGCCCTTGTTACTAGAAATGTAACATTGCCCGCAGGTGGTGATGGAGGGTAGAAACTTCAAGTTCGCATTGGAACGCGCCATAGAGCTCGGGTATGTCCTTCTCATGCTTTTTGTTGCATCCCTTGTTCACAGAGGCTCGTGTCGGTGATGAGCGAGACCGAAGGTCCAGGTCCTGTGGAGTTAACAAGTCCATCTGCGCTATCACGGTCGAGTAGTCTTACAACAACAACCAAAGGCACTCACCTTATTGTGGTTTCATCCGACACAAAAGCAGTCGTCCCAACCGCGGTTCTGCCGGTTGTCACGGACTTCCGAGTCCGCCCATAATGAGCTGCACAGCGGGGACGCCAAAATCTCGTCACTCACCTGCGAAGTCTTTAATCTCATCTGCTGCACGGCCGTTGGCGGGTTGACTACCATTCCAATCGGCCGATTGGGGATGACCAGCGATCAAGCCATCGAGGTTAACGATGCTATGGAGAAGACGATCGACGACCCGTTGAACGAAAACCCTCACTGGGGACATCTTACACGAGGGGTCGTTCAGTGTTTGTGACATTCTGGAAAATTTTTTGAAGGACAAGATAATGGAAGTACCGAGAAAGATGGCATTCCCGTATTACGTCTACTCGGCGAAACCGGGTGCAGGTAGGGACGTGCCATTCGTCACGAGATCAATCTCAATTCTACTTCAGACTCGTCACAGTAATATCCATCACTGTGGCTGATGCCGACGTCATGAAGATTCGTTCATTTAAGAGTAGAGACGCCGGAACGGATTCGCAGACGATCCTGGAGGCTGGTGTCGGAACTGCCTCGTGTCCATAGATTTTTACCCAGTCCAGCAACGGACTTGACTCCATGGGTGCGAATCTACCTCCTTCATCATCACTTACAACGAAACACGAGATCTTCGATCGAGACTACACTGATCAGTCTCAGCATTGGTTTGAGCAATCATCGTGAATATGGAGCCGCTTCGACAACATGATCACGAGTTGCTCTAGCCCCAGAGACCGTGAAGCTACTCACCGGAAAAAAACCAAGGGTCGGCTTAAAGGAGAACGGCCGTCGCCAACTTAGCTGAGGCTCTCTGCAAGACCACTTCCCGTATGAAATTGCGCCATGGTCAGTCCCATTCCAAACTCCATCAGCTCCAGTCGACCGCAGCAGAGGCAGCTAAGGGACTCGATTGGTTATATACAACTTGCCGCCACCGGGACTGAGCTCGAGCATCTACAGTAAGTTCGGTCGTTTGACTCATATCATATATGTTGCTCATAACCAGGTGTACGTTCGCCTCAGTCCTGACAGGAGTAAGAGCCTTTTCGTATCTATAGACAACTTTCAGAAGTTGATGATTGAACGCTAGGTTTCTTCAGGTGTGTACAAAGCGACATCATATGTAGCTCGTTGTTGACCTGGCTTAGACTTCGAGATTTCTATTGCTCCGATGATACCTTAATTCCGCCGAAGACTCTAGGAAGGACGAAGAGGATCATCGTGTGAGACTTCCTCCGTTTGGAGGTCCAGGAACCGCTGCGGCGGGCCGCGACAAGGCGTAGCATATGTACCCAATATTTTGTCCTCTGAATCATTCCTTGATTCAAGTAGTATATACTTCGGTCAGGCTTTGGGAGAAAAGAGTGCTACTACAGCTCGCCAAGCTGTTTCCGGGCGGCCCAACGTGAAAAGGTCAAGGTGACATGAGGTAACCCATTGAAGTCCTCGTGCACCCGGACGCAGTATATCCAATTGCTTCATGAACGACGCTCGGCGGCATGGAATGTTGTCGTCAGGAACTACGCCTTTGTGGCCGAAGACGGCATGAAGTCTTCTGGGGAGACTAGCGAAATTCTGCGGAAACGTGCGAGCGAAAGTATCCAGGTGCCGCTGAATAGGTTCCAAACAAGGATCTGTTTCAATTCTATGCATGTAGATGATCCCGCAGAGGGTAGACTTGCACCTGCAAAGGTTGACTCTTAGCTTTCCGGCCGAATGTACCAAGGGAATCGTACTTTGACCTGCTCAGCCAACCCATCATCTTCGCTTCGGCGCCATCATTTCGGCCAGTGTTGAAGGATGGCGTGTCCACGAACACGATATGATTCCGTGTCGCACACCTCAAAGTCCTCTCCGCTTTCTCAGTGAGTTGGCATCTGATTGCCTGTACGTTTGCTATGGCGGGGGAAAGGCCTGCGCCAACCGTAACAAGGCCGCTCTTTAAGACTTCTTCTATAAACTACAAGGCGTTAAACTTAACCGCGGCACAAGAAGGAATGGCGTACTGTACTCTTTCCGCTGCCAGACGGGCCAACCACACTAGATAATAGACCTTCGATCAGCACGGTTCATCCGACGTATTCCAGAAAACATACAATACCACTATATCGTCGGCATTGAGTTGGAAGGTCGAACCAAGCAAACCCTTCATCTGTCCAGCGAAGCCCCCCCTCACAACCTGCGGGAGGGCAGGACGGTACCCAGCGAGCTCCACAATGGAATCGATGATCTTGGAGCCAGTGGGACGTAATCCAGCGAGTTCCTTTCCAATGGAATTAATAATCTTGGAACTAGTGGGACGTGATCCAACGAGCTCCTTTCCAATGGAATCTATAACCTCAGGCTCCCTACTAGTGGGACGTGATCCAGCGAGCTCCTCTTCGATAAATTCCACAATCTGCTTGCCGGTAGGTCTGGTTCGAACGATATCTTTGGTAGACCAACATCGTTGTATGAGCGTCCATCGGCGATCTGTGACAAGCGCACTGCTTGGCCGCTTCGGCGTTATCTTTTTTGAAATATCGAGTAAGACCTGCGGATCGCGCTGGTAGTAGTGATATGGCACTTTGCCGCTCAGGATCTATCCGACATAACTAATATGTCAGAATGTTCAGGGATAAACGTGGCTACACACCTGCAACATGACACACCCGAACGAGTATATATCGGTCTCTGTTGTATGCACGATAGTATCGAGTGCCCCATTTGCGTGTTTCTCGAGTTCAAGCAACTCGGGGGCCGTCCAGCGTAGGGTACCCTTTACCCGAAACGATGTAATGAATGTAGATTCACCGAGTTTGGTCAATAACATCGATACGCCAAAGTCAGCAATACACGCTCTGCCTTCCTCGCAGATAAGAATGTTTGACTGGGAAGTAGGCTTGAGGAAGTAATGAGTAGATATAAGCGCAAGGACGTACGCCGGATAAGTCACCGTGCACAACGGAACGCGAATGGACTGCCAAGGACATTGTTTAGAGTGACAAGACTGAGATCTCGCACACTCACGATACCGTAAGCCAGAGGCGACATCTTTAAGCTATATGGCTAGATCAGCTCATCTTCTTAGAAACGATCCCAGTAAAAGCTCACTAGACCAAGAGTCTCAACCTCCCTGAGGCTTTTGTGATTAGTATTGAGGTAAGACGACAAGGTGCCGTTCTCTTTCCAAGGGCACACCATGGACGGGAATCGGCCAAATCCCATCGTTATCCCAAGAATCGGCAAGACGTTGGGATGTTTGAGGTCCACCCACACTTTGATCTCTCGCCGAAGCCGCTGCAGGAATGGCTAGTGAGTCACATGAGCTCGAAAGCGAACAACATGAACATGTTACTTTTTCTTTCTTGGAGAAATCGCCGTCCTCACCCGAGTAGATCCTGATAGCTTTGACGGCGACCTGGTGATATCGATGTGTTCAATAGTTGTCTCGTTAGTCACGAAAGTCCGAGTCACCAGTGAGGTGCACACCTTAATTGACTTTCCATTCTGTTGAAGTAATCCTCGATAGATGTCCGCAAACCCACCACACGCGATTGGATCCCGACCGTCCCGAGAGACTTGACTGGTGAGATCGTACGGAAAGGGCGTGCTACGGATGATCTGCGTGAGCTCCCAGGTAACGAGATGGGTGACATTGCAATTTACAACTCACTTGGCTTTGTAATTTGTCCCTCCTATCATCCTTCTTCCGAGTCGAGGCATCCTAGCTGGGTATCAGGCCAGTGGAAAGAATATACGGCCAACCACTCTTGCCTCTAGGGTGTACAATGGGTAGGGGATTACCTGGGTAACCTGCGGTGGGCAAGCTGCGGATCGAGGCTAGGTCGGGTATTAATGGGTACATAGGTGTAACCCGGGTGGGTATTAGTATAGGAGCGTGAGGATAAGAAAACAACTACTAGTAGCTCGGGTATACCCGCGATCACTGGCAGTTACCTGTACTTGGACCAGCCAAGACGGCACAAGCGCGATGAGAAAGTGTATTACAGTCAAGCCACTGCAGCTTGGGCGGTGCGTCGCAGGCGGGCTCAGGGAACCAACTTGAAGCTAGGGCGTAGCACACAAACACCTCAGGCACCACATCTCGGACCTTTTAGTCACCTTTATGGGGGGGTTCCTTGTCGACGCGTAAGTATCCAAAATGGGCCAAAATCTGCGTCGGGCATTTCCGGCGGAGCCCCAAGCGTCCCGGC
>JBBPTU010000096.1:0-45173 GCA_038094295.1 Tylopilus aff. beelii
AGATGACGTGAAGGTTTTAGTATTGAAGATGTCGAATAACCGAGCTGAGGGAATGGAGGGGGCGGATCGGGGATTTTTGAACTCGACTCTCATCGCCTCGAGAGGCCGCTGACCTGGCACGAGATACCTAGGCTCGATCCGATGCACGCGCCGCGTGTGTACTTTGCATGCCGTCAACTCCACTCTGGTGAAAGAAGCACGCTTATTTACAACAGGCATACAACTACGGAAAGGGGGGACTCTATTAGTTGTCGCTACAGTTGTCACCAGAAGGTGAGATGAGCTGAAGTATGTATCGGGTACTACAAATATAGAGATTAAAGCGTAGGTATCATGCACTATGGTGACTGGCGTGAGTTTCGAACAAAGTATCGATATCTTGGTATGACTAGACTACCATAGAAGGAAGGAAATTCCGTCAGTCGCTTCCCACAATTATGGGTCTGAGAGGAACGGGCCTGTCAAGCAAGGTGATTATATCTTCAGAAATTTCCGCTTATTCGGCTTGCTTGTATCCCCGTGCTATGTTATATCCGTACTTACCATCTCTTGTCAGGTTGGATGTGGAAATTACGTGAATAACACATGGGCGAGAGAGAAAGTACTGTCACTCGAGTCTACTACTAGTAGTGAGCCTTTAAAAGCACACTATTCTAAACGTTCAACTGCGGGAACTCTGAGACCGCCCAAATTCGCGAGCCATTGAAAGATAACATTTGTTCCGACCAGGATCTCGTGCCGTGTCTAGTGTCTTCAGAGTGCTCAACATGGCGATATAGTCCTCCTGGATAACGTATCGTGTTTCTCTTCGTGAACATGACAAAGGATCACTCCGCTTGGGTTTCGGTCTTTGTGTTTGCGTGCATCTGCTGGCCATGGACGGCCTGGGCAGCTTGTGTTGTACGTACGTGCGATCTCCACTTGTTGAATTTTATTCGTCATTGATCACTCTCGCACATACATGTCGAGCGCGTTGGCCGGTAACGTCAATGGACATGTCTCCTGGCAACATTCCAGGACAAGGGGATGGTGTTGGGGCTCTAGAATTGAACATATCGAATAGCCGACCTGATGGAATCCAGGGGCGAATCGGCCTGGGCGATGTCTGGGCCCGACTCATCGCATCGAGAGGCGCTGACCCCGCTTGCACGAGATGTTCGGTATGATGCACTCTAATTTGGCACGGTCGGGTGTAACGCTAGGAAACACGGCCACGAGCCGGTAGATTCGATGGACTCTATTCCTGGAACTTTAGATACAAAAGATGAGATGCCTAAGGGCTATCGCTACAGTATTGGAAAATGATATGAACTAAAGTACGTATGAATATTGAGAGCAGGTATCAACAAAAAGGGTATAATGATAATGATAGCGTGGCAGTAGTGATGATTAGTGAGCAAGTGAGTAATAGTATACCGTGTGTGCGAGTCTAGTAGATTTGATGGTTTTGGATACGATCTGATGGCGATCTGTTAAGAAATGATTTAACAATCGGGACTACAACTCACGATAAGCATTTGGTACAAAGTATAGTGGTGATCTACCAAAAATGAGAGTAACGGTACATTACCTCGCTGAGAAGAAGGGTTAAATTGGTAACACGATACTGAAGGGTACTGCCGACTTACCGCGTCGTCGAGGACACATTGAACAAGGAAAACCGAGTTGAACTTGGGCAGAGATAATTGGAGCGGCGCATGGACGACCACGAATTCCAGCTTCACAGAGACCCAAGTATGTAAACCTGATGTTATGAGTGCTACAATATGCGGGGTATTGAGTACACATGGCCTTGATCGTCACTGAAATCTGACCTACACCAGGATGTTCTTCTCGCTATTTAGCCAGGATACAATTTCTGTGTCCTTGAACCCATTGCTGGAGACGACCTGCACGTTGCGTGGCGCCGTCGTTCATCCGGTAGCGCCAGGATACACTGTGACCTAGCCTTGGTCGGTCGATTCAGAAAAAAATCGCCGGAGGGCAACAAAATGGTAAGTCATATCGCAAGCTATGCACACGACTGAATAGAAGCTGAAACATAGCTTACCTGTAAAACGAAGTGGGACTCCGCGTGCTTCAAGTTGACACTTGAAGCTAGTGGCGGACGTCGGAATGTAAGAGTGGCGACACACTGGATCGGCCCTCGTGTCAGAAGAACGCGGTAGCACACACCAAATGAAGATGCGAGAGCATCAACAATGAGTTAACTAGTTGATTTGTTTGCACGGCATTAGCGGGTCGTGGTGATGCGTGAGGCGGAGGAACTGACCAATTCAGGCAGGTGAGGTATTCGACGCCACATGGCAGCTATAACTAGTACCTAGCTCGCAGTGAACACGTTGTCCACCTCTCATCCCCACATCGCCCTTCCTAGAGATGGAGTTTGCACCTGTGGGTCCCCTTCATTCTCCGCGCCACTTTATCTATTGACAGATGTCATTGTTTCAGCCGACCTTTGATATCGCTAAGCTGCAACAGAAGATAGACATGCGTGGTCTGACGGTACTGGTTGGTGCAGTGAATGTGTTTAGACAGGGACGATTCTACATGTTATGGAAGGTCCTCATTCTATTTTCTCCACTTTTGATTTTTCTGAGACACCAAATCAGAACGGGAATTTCATAATTATTCAAGCCGAGCCATGGTGGCGGCCTGGAATCTCTGGATTCTTACAGAACGACGAGGTATTGAGAAACATTTTTTACTTAGAAGAACATCGGGCGCTCTGGCACCTTCAAGAAGTTGTACAGACCATGGTTGACACGATCGTTGTCGACGGCGATAACAACTGGGCACATCTAGTCCGCATGAAGGACAATAGCTATCGCCTAGTTTACAAGAATAGGCGGTTGGTTCAGAACTGCGACATATGGACAAAGGTACGAATGTGTGTTTTCCCGCATCCATTGCTCACAAGTGTGCGTACATTGCAGGTGGTGGAACTGGATGACATCGAGGTACCGTTGCGCTACCTAAGTTATCGAAGTTACTGACGATTTTCTTATGAAGCTCACACGATTTGTGTCTGGGCTATCGTGGGAAGGGAAATACGAAGGTGATTAACTATCTAGGCATCCATAGCGAATCATCATTCTCTTGTTCAGGAAAAGACGTCGATATCTCTATCGGTTGGCTGGATGACTTGGGGAAATACATCTCTGGCGAAAGCCGGGGCCAGAAGCTCGTACAATCAAGGGGCGTAGGACATTACTTTTTCGATCTCGTGGCCCATGTCTCCAAGAATGGCGCCATTGTTGGGCTTATGACGGAGGCCCTTATCGGACGTGCGTTCCATCTTGCTAATAAATAAAACAAGAACTCACACCATACAGGACCAGTCACACAGGCTGATCGCTCTGTCGTTTTCGAAGCTTTTGCTGACCTTCAGCGACACGGTATCTTGCTTATTTTTGACAGGTGTGACATCTATATCACGGAACGAGGCGTTCGCTTTGCGAACGCGTGCAATGCAAGGTACTACTCGGATCACGATGAGCTTGCCAGAGAAGCCGAGGACATGTGGCAAAAATTAAGAGATATCTTCAATGGTCATATGGCAGGCTGGTTATCTGGCTCTCGCTCTATAGCTTCGACCTCCTCGATCATTCCTCGCCTACCATCCCCAGGTCGCCAGACATTGATGACACCAGAAGAAGCCATCATCCGCTGGTTCTGGTCGATTACAACGTCGGACGACTACTGTCGTCTTACATATCGCGCCTTTGCGAAGTTTTATTCCTTGTTTCGACCAGTGGAAAAGGTTGCAACTCGTCGTGACCGGCGGATTAAAGGAGACAACAGACCCCTTCTTCCACCCGATGATTCCTCCGACAAATCCCAACTCCTCACTCCGAGAACTGAACCTGCGGATGAACCTTTGGTTGTCAACCGAGTTCAGTCCGTACGGTATCACGCTTACGCGCGTCCAACGTCGAGGCGATTACTTCTGCCTCAAGAATCTTAATCTAATAGCGCACCCCCAGCGCTAGGCCTGGCCATACTTGTATGAAGGAATCAGTCTCTTTTCTGTTTCTTTTCTGTACATACTAGTCTCGGCTGCGAGTCCCGCGACATACTCGTACGGCTCATACACGCATGATATGAATAGCTTCTTGGAAATATAGTATTTTCCTGGTAGTACTTAGGCATTTATTTATGAACAATTTGCAGATCCATTTGTCCTGACTTAAACAATCTAGCTCGAGAAGGAAGACCATTCCTCGTTTATCGTAAGCAGGACATGATCAAACAGGCCTCTTCGCATCTCAGTGAGAACTGTTAGGGGGGAAAGCATTTCCGGAACAGGGGGGTAGAAAATCGGGGTAACGGTCAATGTAGCGGTCTGGAGAATGCAAAGGAGTGTGCCAGACGGATACTTTCTAGTGTGGCACACTTGGTATCCAGTTCATTTAGAGGCCGAGCAGGGGCCAAGCCGACGCTGTGAGGTAAAGTTGACAATAGCTTGACCCCAGATGCATATTGATTTGTTACTTCCGTGTCTATCAACTGTGACACGAGGCATTGAGATGCTGCACCCGGTCAGCTGTGAGCGCATGTGCCAGTGAGCGTTCAAGCTAACTAAGCTAACCTTTTTGAGACCTGTCCGCAATCCTAAAGAGAAAGCTTAGTACTGGACCGTGTGTACACGCAGAGTGTGTCAATTATGTGGTGTCCGGGTGTATACAATACTTACTCTGAGTCAGATTCTCCGGAGGGCGAATACCCAAGGACCGCAGTGAGGTAAAAGTATGGAGTCCTGTGTCCATTCTCAAGTTCTCTCTACCCTCCTCATATTCTTGTCCGAGTTGTTTAGGATCCGGTTTTCAGTCCATGATTTCCAATACAGTGAATTGGGTATTTTGAATATTTTTCCGGCTCTGATTTTCCAGAAAGTCCCGAGCGTGGTGGAGTTGCCGATGTTGAGCAGGTCCGTAGCCCGAACACTCTAGGTTTGGAAGGCGCCGCGATTATGCACGATCAAACAGGTCGCGCAAATTCGAGGATTAAGTTTTCCTCGAGATAAATAGTTGCCGGGTTGACCGTAGAGTCCGGGTCTGTTTTGGCTCAAAAACGTAAGTGCGCTTACCTTCCTGTCCTTGCGTGTGCGCACCCGTGGGGAATAACGCTTGCAGCTGTTGAGCGTAGAAGTTGAACCCAGTGAAAGTTGTCAGCACACTACAGTGCAGTGTAGGCAAAAACGTCATACTAGTAACGCGATTGGCATCCGATGTTGCGCGGTACAAACAAGCGGCACTACAATACAACAGCACAGTACACACCTGCGAAAAAAGTCTGATCAGCTGAGGTACCAATTGAATTGTACGGGCATGACACACACCTCTCCACCAACGACGATAAGGTTAGCCGCTACACTAAAATCGGAGCACGAACGCCCGTTGGTCGGCGCCTCACACTTGTCGCTGAGCGCACTGGTAGTCGCCCGTTGGTCACCTTACCCCGTCCGACTCACGTCGCGCTCAGGTGTGTCCACTAGTACCTGGCTCCTCGTTGACCGTCGTTCTTCTGAGCTCCTGCCGTATCACTTTGAATACAATCGTTTGCAACCAGGATTTTCTGAGCATAGCCACTCGTCTCTCACTCCTGCCGTGCCCTTACTTCGAAGTTCGGAGTACGGGCTGCTTAAAACCAACCAGTATCAACTCCCCTCCGTGTCTTTACGACGCCACCGTCTGTCTCTCGCGCGTTTTGAACAGCTACACGTCAGTGTAGGTGATACCTTCTGCACCACAGGCAACGTCAGCTTCAGGCACGATTGCCTTTGCAACCTCGCTCAAGTTTGCAGAGCGTGCATGGTTGCGTGCAAGGTAATTCCTCATCGATCGTCGACAAACATCGTTTTCTTGCACGCTGGAGGAGGAACCTGGAGGATGACCTGGGATATGGATGAGACCAACTCGGAAATCCGAACTTCTTGGACTTGTCTAGGATGCCCAACCGCGACCTTGGAATCAAAGAATCACAGCTGTACGTTACAGTGACGTGGGTTTATGGCCTGTACATCATGTCATCGTTAGATTTGATGAAGCACATCGTGCCGAACCCTCTCTAGGCGATTGACGGGCTTCTTGATCACTCTGCGCATAGTGAGTTTTGGCTCCCTCTTCCACGTTGCGGCATTTCAGACTAGTACCAGTACATCAACTTGGAGCTGTCCGATTGTTGCAAGGCGATCTTGAAACCCTGTATCGTGGAGTCCTCGAGGTTTACCGTTGGAAATTGGTTATCATTTCACTAGGCAATTCAAGCTATTATTTCCCTTCGCAGGATATAGAATGCGAAACTGGTGGCCCTTTGAAGGCACACTTCTCCGTAGGGACTCTTGGATTAAGTCCAGATCAATGAGCCTAGGAGCGATTTAATTTACTATTAGCGTCTCATGCCGTGCCTAGTGCCCTTGAAACAGTGGATATCACCTTTCTGGTAGAGGTCACTCAGCTTGGGATCAGTTCCGCTGGATGCCTGATCAGTTGTTCAAATAATACATGCGTTCGATTGAATTGTTTGTTAATCATTCTTGCGCATTGGATCGAAGGCGACAGGGAGGTGTATCTTGGAGCACGAGTGTCACATTGGTAATGTCGACAAACACCTCTCGGGCTGCTGGTGGAATGTGCTGAGATCCGGCAACCGAATGGTGCATTATCCGCAATGAGCGAGAGGAGGCTCTAGTACTATTGAATAGACTCGGAGGCGGATTGGTGTTTTTTCCATAGTACGGGTACTGACACAATTGCTGATTCCATTGTAGTGGAAGAAAGCATACTCATCTACCGTAGTCAGGCATTACACTAAGAAATAAATCTTAAACTAGTAGGTCGAGGTAACATGAGTCACTGTAGGTATGCAGGAGGGATACTAAAATACTGGGAATAAGTGAAATGGGGGCAGGAACTGTAGTATCAACGATTATTTGAGTGATGAATCTGATGACACTATGCCATATATGAAAAGGCTAGGGAGACTAGATGATTTCGAACAAAGCATATGTGCCAAGCGGTCTGGTGGTGAGATATTCAGGAATGATTTGGTGATAAGGAACACTACTCACAACAAGTATTTGCTACAATTATAGTGATGATCCCTTAAGGATGGTGTAACAGTATGTCAGATCCAATCTTACTGAAAGGTGGGTTAAATGAGCAACATGATACTGGTTAGTATGGTTAGCTTACCGTGTCATTGAGAACACCTCGGGTAACTTGAAGGAAAGCCGAGTCAAATCGCAGAAGGTACGGCGCACAGACCCCCGTGCATTGCTTTGTCGCAGAGAGCTGTGTGAGAGAATGCCTGTGATGACATGAGTACACCTCTCTGATCCTCACCGAGTACTGAAGTACATATGACCTCCATTAGGACATACACCTCGCCATTTATCTGGGGGACGAGCTTTGTATTTCTTTGTCAGTAGATCCATATCATGGAAACGACCTGCCCACCGCGTGGCGTCGTCGTCTGTCCAGTATCGTGAGGGCACAGTATGACCCGGCTCCGGTCGGTCAATCTGCCTGAAAGACGAGAAATGGATCAAGCCGCTTCACGTACTCGACAAATGGTGACTTGAACATTTGCATTTGTGGCGGACGTCGGAATACAAGAGCGTAGCAACCGAGGCATCAACAATAGGTTTTCCTGTATGGCGTAGACAGTCTGGACCACTGCTAGGTGATATGCTAATCGTTCGAGAGGGTGAAGTACTCAACGACGCGCACAATCGCTAACTTGCTCACAATAGAATTTGCGCCTGTGGGTCCTCGTGGTTCTCTGCGCCGCTTCACTAGCACCCACTATTCGTGATTTTGACAGCAATTAATGACAATGACAAATTGGTCGGAGAGCACAAATGCTAGCGAAGCATCATTTAAAAAAATGTTCAAGTTCGACCACACAAAAGCGTCAGCAATATCACGTTGCCATGAAATTCACACTTACTCACTGCTGTTCATTTCTACTACTGGTATGCTCGGCCAGCAGATTTCCGTTGTGTCCAGTGAGTGCAACCGCTGCACCACCACAAGAATCCTCATCGCGAATCAATGGCGTGGATGCCCTGCCTTCGACGCTGTCGTAGGCACGCCACCACGCCCCCGTAGTTCTCGTCTAATGGCGGGATATAGCGTTGTATCATCCTTACTGTCGCTGCTTTAGCGATAGGCACACCGTTGCATTACACGATCCCTCGTTATGGGCAACAGTTGGTCACCGTGCTACACCTTATCTTGTATTATTGCCATGGCACTGTCTTGGCTATCGCACATCCTCATTTGTTGCATCATAGGCGAACGGTGCGCAGGTGAGGTTGCTGGCATCTGTGAGGTAAGGCTATCGCGGCAGTGGGTCATTGCAGCGTGGGTGCAAGGCAGCTCGGCGGGGCGGCAAATAAACCCGCGCGTCCGCGGTAGAATATGACAGGACGACGGCAAAACGCGAACACCCGGAGTGACGACGCAGGGTGCGCAACGACTATTTGCGCTCGAAATTCTGGGACTGGAGTTGGACAATGGGCGGTGACACTTGAAGCCACGGGGTTGAGCAAAGCAATAAGCGTTTGCGCTCAAATGAGAGGCCTGCAGCGCATGACTGGCAATGGGGCTGGAGTAATAAGACAGCGCCTAGCATTCATATTCGGAACAAGGTAATGTCGGACGACGAGGGGGTGCTCGACACGACAAGGAAGGGGCATTTGAGAAGTGATGGCGCTCGAAAGGGCAGGGTAGGGGCAACCAACGAACGATTACGCTCGAAACAACACGAGGTAGGGCTTTACACTGTCACGTGTTCCAGGCGATCGGCTCGCAGAAAAATGAAAAGACGAAAGATGAATGGGATGTAGTGTTTTCTCCGTATGAGACTAGTATTTTTCTGAGAATGTGGATAGGTCCTAACTTCTGTCATGTTTTCCGAGAGGCATTTAATGTGTGGCGGACCTTAAAGTTATTAAGGTAGAAGCGTGATCAACCAGGCTCATAGCCTTGCACCGCTAAAGCGATCAGCTCGCGCCAGTCCGTGGGATAAGTTGCGTTCGAGGTACACAATTGTCGGGACCTCGGCCATGGATCTCTTAGTTAGATAGGAAGTATGTTTGTCTTCCTCCTCCCTGACCTCCTGCACCGTGATGTAGCATGGAAGAAATAAGGTTTGCGGCTGCTTGTGACATACTACGATTGATTTCCCAGCCTCTCATTCTCGCTTTAGGTTGGCAGCGGGCAAGACGACGCTTCTCCTTCTGAACACGGTTGTCTTGTGATTTCTCGCGCTGGAAGTGGATGAAGGCATCCTCTTCGTCTTGGTTGAGAACCACTGAGATGATAGGCAGATAAGACCATTTCAGCTATTGCTGCAGAGGTGGTTAACCTCCGCGAGAAACACTTGACCAAGTGGTAATTATGGTATGGAGTGAGCTCTGCTCACGACACCTGGCAGTGGTTGTCTCTATCTAGCATGACTGTTTCCACTATTTCGACAAATTTGACCCACGGTGAAAGAGGATGCGATCAGAGAACGTCGTGGGACTTGAGCCACGAAGGAGTCTGGGGTAGGAGTAGAATAAACTCAACTTGAGCCGGTTACGGCTCCAACGAGCCGATCTGACCGACCAAATGAAGCTTTGAGTCAAACAATGCAATACATGCTCGCGAGCCTACCCTGCTCTCGCACACTACTCATATCACGCAATCATAGCTGTATAACACGGCAACGTGTATTCACGGCCTATCATGTCATCGTTGAGTACCAGAAACTTCATTCTATCGCCAAGTTGACCCATTCGCAGTGATCAAGTCCCCCCCAGCACCCCTCATCAAGCATGTGCAGTGCCACTTTCGAAACGCACACCCTCCAGGGCAACGCTATCCAATACCCTATCTACCAGAAAGAGGAGAAGAATATCTATTCCCTCTTTTGATCTCGATGCCGAACTTGGAGCTCCCATCCCCGCAGAGTCAGCAGTGGAAGAGACTGAGGTGAGTGATATCTTCTCCTCTGCCCTTGTTTGTCACAGTGCTCGCTCCTAGGCAGATCGGTTTGTAGCCATTCGATCACCTTCCTCCATACCACTTCACACCACTCCTCGCACAAATCGCATTGCCAAGTCCTTTGGGCTGCTAGATGACCGCATCTTGACTTACACTGAAGGCCCTTCCTCACTATCCGAAACAAAGCTTCGTTCCATGTTACGCAAGAGTGTTTCAGAGCTCTTCAACGTGCCCAGGTCGACTTCTTCCGTCTCGGCAAAGGCAAACCTGGCTGCTCGCAGGCAGTTCGTCATGGCTCTGGATGGACCAGGTATCTCCCGAGATCCCTTCGCATTTTCCATGACGTGGTCCCGGACAAACTGTATCGGAGTGGCTTTCAAGTCCGACGTGTATTTCCAAAACCTCGAAACCCGTGCCATCGTACATTTATGCCGCGTATCGGTAGACGATGGTCCAGTCCACAGTATCGATTGGCGCGATGAGCCCCAGTCGCATATACTGGGCCTTGGTACAACGGGGGGTAACGTTCGCGTTTGGGATGCGTTATCGCTAACGCAGGTTGCCGACTGGTCTGGCGATAGTTCGCCTGTAGGGGGTATGCACTGGAACGAGAGTGTGTTGGCTGTGGGACGGAAAGACGGATGTGTATCATTTTTTGATTTGCGAGCCCCAAAGGAGCTTCGACTAACAAAGGGTCATAAACGACATGTTCATGGTGTCAAGTGGTCGCCGGATGGTAAATATCTGGCAACCGGAGATCATTCAGGGAACGTTCACATTTGGGATCGACGCGCGACCAACTACCTCACTTCTGGCGACAAGAAACTTCTTGCAAAGCACGACGGACCAGTGAAGGTGAGGTCCCATTCCCTGACCTCATGCTCTTGTTGAGCTAATTTTGTTAGGCCATATCTTGGAGCCCATGGCAAAGTGGCCTCATAGCAACCGGGGGGACATTCCCGGATGGTTCAATCCAAATCTTCGACGTCAACAAAATCTCAGCCGCCTCCCCCCCGCTGGCCATCAGTTTGCACACAAACGTCACTTCCCTCCATTGGTCACCGTACTGCAAAGAGTTGCTGAGCACGCATGGCGCATCCTGGCCGAAATCTCAGACAGTCTACGACTATCCTCCTTCAGCGAAAGAAATATCCACCACACAGTTTACGAATTCCATGACAGTTCATTCGTACCCTTCGTGCGAAAGGATCGTCTCTGTCGTAGGTCACAGCGCTGCCATTGCACATTCATGTATCGGTCCGGATGGATGCTCTATATTTACTGTCAGTCCTGCTGAGGAGACCATCAAGATGTTCAAGGTTTGGGCTGCACCTGGATGCCAGGCAAAGGATGAGGAAGAAGGACTTGGTCGTAAGAACGCCATCCGCTAGACCCCATAGCCGTATCACATCTTTACCTGTATTCCCGACGCTGTGGTTGCTGAGTGTATTTATCTTGCGATTACTGTAGTCTTATGTTATCTCTAGCTGGTAAAGGTGCATCTGTCAGTGGCCGGCCCCACGGTGCGAATTTCCAACATTGTGGCACTCAGCACTTTACACTACATCAACAGCGTCCAAACTCACAATCGACTATAACTATCTCAGACACCAACAGGACTCACAGCTATGGCACCAGGAGGTTGAGATGTCCATCTTTGCTGTCACTCCGGTTTTACTCACGCTTCGTGGGGACCCGGCGCACAGAACCTCGAGCGGGCCACAAGCCAGAGCCCCTCGGCAACGTGGGCTTGCTTATCCTTGCGACAACCTGTACGCTAGCCTTGCTGTACCTCTTGTGGCGCCGTGCAAGCAGCCTGCGTGCCGTCGTCTCACACCAGCGAGTACCCTGGGCCACTTAGCGTGTTCCTGACGTGAGCGCTTCTTCAGGCTAAAAACGTGGACAACGCAAGAGGGACGGATTCGCCTCTCCGAAGACGACGGTCCGGCGGCGACGGAGTTCCTAGCAGACGATGAGGCGCCTGGACAGATGGGTCGCAGCGAGCCTTCCCGACCTCCTCGGGTGGCGGGCGCTTTAGGGGGTGGTCACGATACATAGGGTGCGTCGTTTTGATCTTTGCGTTACTTCAGCTCATCGGTGGTCGTCGCGTAGGCATGGCCTGGTTTTCCAACGTCGTCTACCACATCCGAGGTGCGAGGCTTTGCTCGTCGTGTGATGCGTCGGCTGACCTCCGGTAGCACCGCTACTGGTTCCCGTGCGTTCTCCTTTGATCACACTTTCAAAACCACGAAACGTCTCGAAACAAGGTTGAATTTATGATGGTCGCTGGTTCACGAGGTCTGGAACATTCAGGAGTTGAGCGTGGTGGAAAACACTTGTTTGGGAACGGACTCACGGCCCGGAGCGTCCCGCCTATGGGGACATAATGGACTCGGAATCGTTCTACGGCATAGCGCCAGGATGTTAATCTTATTATGCAACATCGACATCTCTCCGTGGATGCGTGGTCGTATCATGGTATCATAAGGATGGCTTCTATCCCCGCTTTTTTCTATATCAAACATCATCGTACGTATTCCCTGGCGCATGCCTTCCATCTATTCAGTTCAAGCACTCGTCAAGCTCGCCGCGCTCGTCTGCGGTGCATGTACGACCGTCACATTCAACTAGACTTCGGGTCCATTTTACTTCCATCATGTTGAACTGTTTACTACTCTTTGGAACGCTGAGGCAGCGCCCAGCTCACAATCGCCACATTTACGGTACGTCATCAACCTTGGACGATTTCATGTCTCGTCGAGCATATATGTAATCGATCCTCGTTGCCCCTGGTCAATACTATCACGAATCGGACGAATCCGGGCGTTTCTCCGGTTCAGGAACGCCGAATCGCTTGTGACGTTTGTTATATTGAGCCTTCCTCCCAGAAATGCAGCACGTGCGTTGTTGTCTATACCGACGAAACGGGTAACGATCGACGGTTAGTCTGACTCTCCCCTCGTAGGACGCCGGGAACGCCGCGGTTGCTATGCAAATGTTTCTGGTGTGTATTACGAGGGCTTCACTTCCAAGATATCTTACTGAGTCGGCGTTGCTATGTAGGTTGATCAACCTATGAGTAGCACGTGGAGCATCTCCACGAGCAGCCTACCCTGGAGAACTAGGGGATGACAAAGTTTTCGAACGGGACAGGCACGTACTTTGGTGGGGACAAGGTGCGTCAGTATATACATGACGCGTTGTTGTATATCAACGCTGTTGTCCATAGCCATGGGGAACTTGAGGTGCGGCCATTAGGCCCCGTCCTGCGACATTCATGGGAGATTCGCAGTGGAATTTGCTTAGTATCCGTGGGAGTACGCCGCCAACCGAGAGCACGCGTGTATGGTTGGCACAAGAGGCGAGGGTCGATCATGCATGTGATATAAGTTGCCGGAGGGCTTTATGATGCTGACCGGGCTGATTGCGTCGTCCTGATGCTGCTCCTGTCACTCATGACAAATGTGGCATTACTAGGAGAGGTCATTCCGGATAAACGGAGTATTCGGCGCGTCATTGCCAGTCGGACGTGACGATGATTCCGTGGTGGCTTATGCGGACAGGCAACAGGTATGTCTTCCATTCGACAGCCTGAGGTCAGGGATGATCTCGTTGAACCGCAGCAATGTTGATCCCCCGTCCCCCGTACGACGGATAGGCCCACGGGAGTCATGTCTGCTATCGCATGCGTCTTCCGAAGAAGTGTAATTGTAGTTGCTGATAGACCTCGAGGACAGAATACAAGGTATATTTTTGCAATTGGTGATGACCTGACAGCTTTCCTAGTCCAGGGATTCATGCGGCTATCCGCATTTCACGCGACCCCGGAGCAGCGTGGGTACGAGAGCGCAAAGGACTGAAGCCAGACTAGTACTTTGATGCGACGTCCGATGGGCAACCGATGCCAGACGCACCCACCACGTCTGTCGCGAACCGTACCCCGCCATCCTACAAGTGACAAATATTCCTACCATCTTACCACACGTGGGCACCGACACGCCGGACAGGATTTGTCAAAGGTGACGGGTAACTCCGATCGAAGCGGTGAGCAACGGCAGGCATGGAGGAAGGCATAGTGCAAAAAGGGGCGCATCGATGTACACACGCAATGACCTCGGCTGGAACCATATTGGGGTGCAGTCGACGCTATCTGGCATCATGGTCCCCGCACACTTACCAACTTCACCACAGACACGGGATCGTGCATGTATACGAATTTGTCACGGTTGCGCACCTTCTATGCAACGTGGACGAACGACTCATTGCAACTGCCGCAGCAGGCACGGATACCTGCTGTGGGATCAATCGCAACGACGAATATTGTGGCTGTGTGACTAGTTTGAATAATGAAGGCGCGCCGAGGCACGCGGCAGTGTCTTGGCCTATAGTCTCAAATATTGCCGCAAAGGTTGTGTTCGGTGAGCAAAGTGGATGACAATCAACATGCTATTGATGACCTTACAGGCACAGACCCGAGCTGCCTGAGACCGGCAGAGAACATGAGCCAAGACAAATACGTAATATGCGAAGGTGTGTTCGGTATCGCTGGCAACCGTCTGCGCGACGCTACTTGGGGCCTCTACTGAACATTGGCCTCGCAGCTGTGGTCCGCTCGGACACGAGAGGCATAGAGCAGGGGCGGCGCCGCGGCGGGCCCTGTGGAGACGCTGACCAATCAAGAGCGGGGTATGACATCAGGCGGTAGAGCGTGGGAACCACCTTCCGAATCGTGATAATATATGGTACATAAGCCCACTTTGGCGGGAAGACGCTTTCCCTCCATGTTCGCGTCGCTGTCGTCGCTGTTTCCCTCCGCGCTCCAGCCGGCCTCCTTCGCCGCGCGTGCCCCCGACGTCCTCTCCCCGCCACCGGCCTCGCCGCCCGACGACGAGCCTGTCGCCGACCCGCCCCGGCGGAGGGAGAAGAAGGAGAAGCACCCGAACGAGGTGTGTCTCGTCCTCGGGCCCGTCCCCGCTGCTCACCTCCCTGCAGGCGTTCATCATCGTCCGCCCCCCACCCTCCAAGTCCACCCACCCCCTCAGCCTCCAGGTCCAGCTCATCCCGCCCCAGTCCCGCAACGATAGACCCGTCCAGGCCCTCGACAACTCCCCCGACGATCTCGGCACCGATCTCAGGCGTACACACTCCAATGGCTCAGAGGCCTCGGCCTATTCCGGCTATACCTCCGCGACCTCCGTCTCCTCCTTCGCGTCCAGTTCGACGGCTAGTTCAGGTCGTCGCATGATCATTCCTCTCTATAATCTAAACGTACACGCCGTAATGCCCACGACAATTTTAGACGCAGGCACAGACGCAAAGGTCGCCAAATTCACAAAGCGCGGCCTCGAAGTGATCAGCCTTGCTTTTCTAGAGCCGATCGAGGTTCGTCCGTTTACTACCCCGAACGGTGCCTTTCCTACTTCAACCAGTGCTCGTCCAAGCATCGACGACACACACGAGCTTGGCTCCATCCCTCCTACACTCCCTGCGCGCCGTCCAGTCTCCCCTGCTCCTCCCGACTCCTCCCGTCTCGCAGCCGTGAACACGCCATCTGACCATACCGTCAAGTTACCCTTTGCACCGCCTCTGTCGCCTCCAGACATGCAGCCTCCACAGCGATCGGCCAAGAAGCTATTTACCAGGATGTTCAAGAAGAAGGATGTGGCTCCACAACTGTCCATTGCAGTTCCCCTCCAGAACGAGTCTGGCGCTTCTCAACTTTCCCCGTTTCGCAACAACGCTCGCCTATCCGACGAAGCTCCCATTTCACACCCTGATACCCCTCTCCATCATGATGCCCGTCCACGCACACCTCTAGCGAGCAACACGACTTCTCAAACGGCTGTCCTCGGCGTTCATCCTACACTCTATCCACCTGTCAGTAACCCCAAGGGTCGTCCTACTAAATATGTCTGGGTCGTCCGAAAGTGGCTTAAAGGGTCTGATACTGGTATTTTAAATGGTATGATGGGTAAACTCACCGTTGCTGGACGCGAGGCGAGTGTCCCTGACGTGCCTTGTATCGAACTTCGTTTCGAGTGGTCCAGGGAGCAGAAGAAGGAGGGCAATCGCAAGGTCCGCACAGACAAGCGTCCGGTCTCTCGTGGAAAGGATTCTAGTCCTTCCCGTCGCCGCGTAGCGAGCAACGCATTGCCTCAGCGCCTACCCGAAACGCTCAGCCCAGAGACGCGCGATCACCGGAGTTCCGTTGCCTCACACACCAGCTCTGGTTCAGACACTGGCGCTAGCTCGGGTAGCAGCGCACATCGACATGCCGAGGAGTCTGGCGAGGAGAGTGATCCCGAGGACTCGGAGACGCCCTGGACGTGTATGGTGACCGCACAACGCCTCGGACATTCACCTCAACATCACCAGAATGGTGCGCGCGAACCAGCCATCCGGCTCAAGGTTGCCACCCTCGCACCTACACCGCATCATCCCAAAGTCGTTGCCATGCTCAAGATGCCCTTCCCATTACCCGACATCGAGATCGAGCGTCTCGTGGTTCGACGTCGTCTCGTCACTTCACTGGGCATCAGCAAAACGACAGCTCCCAATGCAGGCGACTTTGTCCTGACCGCAGAGGAGATCAAAGATACCGTCTCGTCTACTGCCCTCTGGTTGGTTGTTCGGGAAGCCTTTTGCGGCGTTGGTAGAGAACGCAAAAAGGGCAAATCCTGATCACTCTCCAGCCTTCGTTTCTACCCCCGGGCACGTTTTATCCGTTCTCGCGAGGCTATTGCTAGTTTTATTTTACTGCTTTCGTCTTATTTATTGGGACTTCTTAGTATCCCGCTTTTCGATGCTTCCTCCACAGCTATTTTCTCCGCACGCACATCGGAATCACAGCTACTCCTGACACCCATCCATCTGTACTCATGCACGACACGTTATTCCTCACGATTTTTACGCGTAACATAGGGTTCATGAATTTGCTCGAATCTACGCACGTCATGTACCAGAACCGAAATGAATACATCAACACCCTATTAGTCGATCGCGGCAAATCGTGCTCTACGTGGCCCTGGAGTAAGATGCATGCAGTAGCCAGGAGATGCGGCGTGGGCTCGAAAGGACACCGCCATCCATGCAACGATCATCATACGAGGCCCCCGAGTCCGTGTAGAAGCTTCCGACTCAAGTTTCCGGTAACTGGCCATTCACACGCCGATGTCTTCGATGCTGGCTCGGACCGTGACCGACGCCGACGTCAGTGGATCGCAGTTTCAAGATAACCGACTGACAGCGCGCGAGCGACGTGCGTATAGAGGGGTGAACTAGAAGCCGGCCAACGGACTAGGTTCGCGCTCGACGACGCCACAACGATGTGAAACATGGGCGAGTCGTGTTCGACCGCCTCGCGCACGAAAACCGCTGCGGTGCAGGCGCAGGGTCTGCAACCAAGGTCACACCGGACTCGCGCGCGCGTTCTGTGCATGTCCTGGTCGGAGAAAAGTTTCCAGTAAAACATAACGACGGAAAAAGAAAGGAGACCGAGAAAACACAACGTGCCACGCGTGCTTCGTGGCGTGTCGTTTGCCAATATAGTTTCTCCGCGTTTCGAGGGAATGGAACGTCTGCAAAAGCGAGCTGTGCCGAGACGACCGGGGCCGTATCGTCCAAGAGGCCGGAAGATAGGCCGGCATGGAGCCGATGGGAGTCTCCGGGAGACGGCTCTCTGTTGGTGTCGGGGCCGGTGGACCCACTTGCGCCTATTACTGTTAGCTGTGCGTCGACGGAGCGTCTCCAGGAACGGCCCCGGACAGCCGCAAATTCGGCGAGAGCTGCGTGCTCGCGCGTAGCTGGCCTTTGTATTGCCCACGTCTCGACGCCAACCGAACTTATCTCCCCAGGGTCACGACGCCACAAGAGCACAAGGCTAGTATGCCAAGGCTACCCACGTCCACCGCGGAGGCCCCACGCTAAGAAACGACACATGTGCATCGCGCTACGCGACTGCGCAGAGACACGGGGTGATGTCGTGGAGGTGGAGAGAGAGAGAGCGACGTGAAAGCCGTGCCCGTGAACGGTAAGAGATCGGTGGCGCGATAATCAGATTACAGGTCCCTGCGGGACGGCGGCGTACGGCACTGGTGGGACCATGTGCGGTATCGGCGTCCCGTGGGCGCTATGAGCGCCCCGGCATGCGATCTGACCCCCCCATTGGAAGGACACGTGGAACGCGGCGTCGCGACGCACTTGAGAGGGCCCTGTGAGACATCAGGGCGTTTGCTAGATCATCAGAAAGTGAAAATCGAACATCTGTCGAGGTACGTTCAACGGGAGAAGCGCTAGGCGGACGGCCTGAGCCAGACCATTGGGGGGAATGCGTGACGACGGCGGGCGCAGCAGCTCCGTGACTCGAGCGCCGCTTATTCGGTGAAGGTGAAAAAAAAAGTTGGGGACCGAACGGGGAGGGATGAGCTCACCAAGCGCCACGATAGTTCGATCGCTGGCAATCTAACTGCATATGGTCTGCGAGAAGGCGAAGGGTGGGCGTTGGACGGGCGCGAAAAGGGTGCTGCACGAATCCTTTTCGCCTGACGAGAGGATGACATCGGACGCCTGGAGCACGGCATCGAGTGGGATTTAACGTACGTGGTTCTTGGCATGCGTTTCCAAACGCCATCGGCCGGGAATCTACGAGACGCCTCCACGACGCTGGCATGTGAAGGAGACCGGGACGTGAACGAAAGTTGACCTACATAATTGACGTGATGGAACTCGCCTGGTCATTTGTACTTGTGGGTTTTCCGTGTGAACAACTCCCATTGAACGACGACCTTTCTTGCCATCCAGTTGTCCACGTAGTCGCCGCAGTGGCGAGCGTTGAAACGTTGACGCTGTGCCAGGCCGCAGCACAACGCACGCCATCCAACGACTCCCAACGGCTTGCCACCGAGTTCCCCGTGCGGCCAACCAGAAGACCTCCACGTCAGGCGTACCGTACGTGTCGGCATTACTGCTTGCTAAGAATACCGTATGTAATTGAACAACTCTCGTGCCAGTGGTCCCGGTGATTTTATCCCGCGAGTGAACGAGGGATCTTGACTCGGCAAAACTGTCGGTTCGGTCGCAAACTTTGATTACCCCTTGTGATGCACCAACATTACCACTATACAGACACCGTGATCCTGGTGATTCGGCTCATCATTGGGGGCGGCGGGTGTGCGTGCCTCATACGATCCAGACCAACGAGTTGGACGCCCTGGCTCATCGAATCAGATCGCTTCGCGCCGTCCCGCAATGAAATAATATCCCTGATGCGGCGGAGCTCAACCAAGATCAGTGTCTTCTCCTTCTAAATCTAACGTTTGACTTTTCCGTACACTGTATGTCCATTTTCAAAAATAAACGCTGCTGCCGAGGGGGCACCGTTTCGTCAGGCTGTACAGCCCTTCCCAGGCAATACGTGAAGTTACGACGTTTCGCCTTGCTAGCGATGAACTGGCCCCTCTCTTTCCGTATAAAATGGGCGGGCCAGATGGCGATATGATCCATCAAGCCCCATCCCGGCGTTCCTCCCTATCTTACCTGGCTGATACCTTCTCGCCTCTCTTCCCTTACCAAGCGTACTCTTCATATACTACTCCTAATGTCTCAAGTACGCCCTTCCCCCCCACCGATGTCCATTCGCTCACGATTGTCTCCAGCCAATGTACGAAGTTGACTACAACATGCAACACCACATGTACGCCGAGGATGTACCAAGAACACCCCGAAGGACTCCGATGGCTTGTTCGTTCTGTCGAGGTATGGCTCTCCTACCTCGCCCTTGGATCGAGCTCAATTGCCCTGATCCCTCTTTCCCGTCTAGGCCGGAAGCTCAAGTGCGACGGCAGCCGACCCAGTTGCAGCAATTGTAATCGTCGCGGTATGGTATGCGCCTACGTACCAGTGTACGTCATCAGGCCTCAGAACCCTTCGCTGTGTGCTCACGACCATTCGCCAGATCCGCTGAGCAAAAATAGAGCCCCATTAATTTCTTCCCCTTCCTCCCCTTCTTCCTACTCGTTCTTGCAGTATATATCTCTTCGCTTCCGTGCGGTGCGCCCAGGTTAATGGATCCGTCGCGTTCGCGCGATGGAACCGCTCCAATTTGCCTTGTTGGGTTTAGCGTTATGGAAGGTGCTCGAGTCGGACCAAGGAGAGACCCACGGATGATTCGGAACGCTTTCGTAGATGGATACCTAACGTCGCATAATGTCATCGCATGATAATGTCATCACATGGTTTTTAGTATTTTCACTCCCGATCGCCTGAGATGCGTCCGTGCGCTAATCGACGGTCGTCCGCCTATTGCTCGTGGCTCCCTTTGGTCACACACCACGATCACCTCGGATGAGATTTAAATACCGCTCGGACTAGAAAAGATTGCCACGATGTCCATTTCACCTTGATGATTTCGTCAGAGCGTACATACTCGGCTTCGCCAAAACGTGCTAGTCTTGTGGATTTTCTCTGTAGAACACACTCGTCCCGTTGGGACGAAATCCCGATCAACGTCGTGGCAAGCACCGTTTCTCACCGTTCGGCCTCAGGCGCAAGTGGAATCCGTTAATGGCACTCCCTCGACGGGAGACGGCACAGAGGCGATGCAAAAGACCGACCATCACGATGATGGCTTCATTTCCGGCAAGAAGATTGTATCGTTCGGGAGGTCATGTTGCGGTCAGATACCCGGTCAGCATCAGCTCATCGTGCGCGCCGAGAGTCCAAAAGGTCCAGGATAGCCACCCAAAGTCAGTTTTCGGGTTCGGCAAGTCGGCCAATGGAACATTGTCACACGCTCATCTCGTCATAATTGAACGCATCCGTTCTCCCCGACACAGCAAAGGTCGAAATGCAGAGAGAGAAAAAAACATGAGCAGGGCTGATGAAATGGAAGACGATGGCGGATCCTGCGGCCGAGTTCATGCTCGCGTCCGACGCCTAGCGCATCACCGCGGATGGAGGAGAACTCGGTGTCTGTACGAGCGTTCCGCGACGCTCAGCACTTGCGGTGCTCGGCAACGAGAATAGTGGGGAGAGGAGGTGGTGCACATGATCAAGCGTCTTGGGTGTTTGGAAAGTGGATTTACACATCCTTTGAATTTGCTCGTCCACAGCCTGCCTTGGCGAGTGAATTGGGGGCGTGATGGAGATGCTATGATACACGTGTTGCTGGGCGGACCCAAGTGGATTAATTCAGTAACTGCGTGGTTTTGACGCGCTGGCCATACATGAAACGTCGACGAAGCTACATGCGACAGGAGGATCTCCCCGACACGTTGTAGTAAGTAGAAGCATGCATTGAAATGAATGGGGATGAAGTGAGATTGAAACTTGGCCTCGAAGATTGGACGGCGTCGCGCCATCCCGTTTCGAAAATCCGTCGGCCGCGATAAAGTCGGATCGATCTAAGGAATGCGTATTTCAATGATGCGTAGTTATCCCCTTCCGGGACGATGTGCTGATCATCACTGCAGACCTTTCTCTGGAATGGCATGAGCGCGAGTCATAATGTGAAAAAATGAACGGGAATATATTAGCGAAACCGTCGTAGCCGTGCGCGGAACCTTGGGCGTCGTCAATCACGCAATCGACTTGGAGCCAAGATCGTGGCACAGATCGATTAATCTGGGCACACGTCAACTTTGTTTCATCGGGCGCGCCTTTACGCATTCTTTGGAGAAGAAGAGCATCTTCGCCGGACAATGTGTGTAACGGATCACGGGCGCACGAGGTTTTGCGACGGGAATGGACCCGCTGGCCCACATGGCTCGTCCGAGTCGCCAGCGCGTGTGCGCCTCGAGTATCAAGTTTTACGGCGAAATGAATAATAGAAGAACTCAACTTTGTTCGTGAGTGCAAGTGAGTAGTTGGCTCAATGCTCAGAAGCTGGAAGCTGATGAGACACACCAGCCTAAACCGATAACGGCAACCTCTGCGTCGCCGTGGGACAGGGCCTGCTCGTCGTGGCCAATTAATTCTTCTCAGTTGCCACTGCGTCTCCCGAGTTCACCGACACCGCTGCTGTCGTCATCGTGGACACGGTACCATAGCAATTAGCCTTCGAAGAAAGAACCATGCAACGCTCCACCGTCCTCTCCGACGATGTCCTCCTAACACCCGCACCCGCTGCCGCCTATTACATTCCGGAGTTCGTCTCCGTCGAAGAAGAACAGTATCTTCTCCGCAAGGCAAGTCGTGACGCGGCCTCGTGTCATACCATGCAGCACACGCGATTCGCAAGCGAGTCTGGATCGTACAATCGTACGAGATTGCAGCTCGGGCGACGCTCGTTTCACTGGCATCGGCGCGCTGACGCCATGTAATTTAGATCGACGAGTCACCCAAGTTGAAATGGAAGACACTGGGTAATCGCAGGTAAAGAGTCATCGTGTCATGGCGGCCTTGCGGCCTTGGTGTGTTGCGTTCCTTGTCGCTTATGGTTCTCCGTCCGTTCTTCTAGACTACAATTGTGGGGTGAGCTCGCCTCTCGCTTCGTTGCCTTTGGAGAATTGGAGCGTGAACTATACCATCTTGGATAGGAGGCGAAATTCACAAGAACGTCCTAGTGCGCAGGGAGATGCCCTCATTCTTAGCGTCATAGTAAGCCCACTTGAAAGCCGCGTCAGCCATATTAGCTAAGCGGGGATTCGATCGTTCAGTCCTAACGTCATATCACGCTTAGGGGCCACTCAAGCGTTTAAATTTTCCCCACACAGAGAACCTAATCATATTATCCTCAATGAGGTTAGTCGCACGCCCTCGCTTGGTCATGCTATGCGTTGAGCAGCCCGCTGCCAGTACCTTCCCGGACAGGGTATAATGGTGAGAAAACAGGTTATATTGTGGTCACATTGGTTTATCTACATTGGTTCGCACCAAGCCGCATGAAGATGGACCTTTGTATTATCCTGTGGTGGGGACCCTGTCCCTAGGTTCGCATACAGTCTTTCATTATTACGCCTATGATCTGGAGGGCGATCGGACATCGTACGACATTGCACACTCCGGGAGAGCCATATACCCGAAGCCGGTTCTGTCCGTATTTCTGGAACCTCGGAGCGTCATCATCACGACAGCCGACTTGTATACTTCCCACCTTCACGGAATAGATGAGGTGGCATACGACGTTTTCCTGGGCGACGGAAGGCTGCTACGTCCTTCTGGGGACGAGGTCGTGTTATCGAACTGGCAGAAAATCCGAGCGGAGGGTACCAGTGACATTCTGCGCCATGGAGGGACCTTGAAAAGGCAGAAGAGATTCAGTCTGACATGCAGGGACGTGGAAAAGGTGGCAATTCCGATGAGTGAACGAGTGTTTACACCGCACTAAACCCATGAGACAGAGTGGCAGCGCGTCAGCAAGGCGTGCGGAGCTAGTATACATTGTAGACCGAGTGGTTTCTTGAAACATTGAGCTTTCCCGTGGATCTGTAGACTAGAAGGTGAAAGCAGATGCATCGACTATGAAACCCCAGCGGGAGCAGAAGTCGACATCATGCTCGGACCACTCTCGATCCAGCGGATCGTGTCATAAAGGGCGAGGGGCAGGAAGATGTGAGGAAGGCCCTGGGATGGCAGAAAAGGGCCCGAGGATGGCAACGAAAAAGTCCCCGGAGACTGCCGTCCAGACACTTACTAAAGACACCTCATGATGGTTCCGGCGCTGATCCAGCCACAAGAAGTTTCTGCGAAGCTAGTAGGTTACGCAGTGATGATAATCACCTCGTTTCATCTCCTATCTAAGATCGCCCAGAAGATACAGGCTAGTAGCTGAAAGGAGTATGTCAGACATTTTTCAGACATTGATACGCCCGCGAACATACCAAGCTGGCATTGCCTTTCGATGGCTGTGGGCTATCAGTATAGACTCTGGGTCATATTGAAGATGGCTCCCCTCGAGTGTGTTCCATCAGAAAGCATCAGAAAGTGACGGTAGTATCGTGATAAGGTAACGGAAGTGACCGTCGGTGCAGCCACTCATCTAGATCCTAATCATGAAACCACGCGGCGGTGGTGGAGGCCGGCGACCGTAAAGATGGCTGAAGTGTCGTCGGGTGGATCAAGATAATCAGAATGGTATGGAGCCAGTGAAGTGGATAGGAACCTCGTGTTTCGTCGGGTGCCACGAAACATTCTCGGTGACACCCTTAGCGCCTGTATTATCGTCATGGGTTCATCCCCCTCTTGCACCCATGGAATACCTACGATTTGGGTGCACACGAACGGTGGTTCAGGCTTCAGGCTCGAACTTCGAGCTCTGAATTGTCGCAAAGAAATAACGAGACTCTATTTTGGGTTGTTGTTGTCGAGCCGAATTTCGCACGCGTACTTTACTCCGTCACCCGTCGCCTTGCGGTCGCCGTGTGGACATGTCCTCGACAAAGTCTGAAAACGATGTGCTCAACCCGCGCACAACCACCTACGAGTTCCTGGGCCCGCCTGGTGCCTTTCTCATCACCGTGGGCGTGCCTACGATGACCTATCTCCTCTATTTCGGTTGTTCTGGTGCCTGTCCACCTTCCTATGTCCTCTCTCCGTCTCTCTTGGCAGCGAACGTGCAGGAAGCCATCACCAGCAAGGAGTGGTGGGCCAGTCTTTGGGACACAGAGGCCGCATTAATTTACTTGGCCTGGTACGCGTTTTGCGTCGTTGCATGGGCTGTCTTGCCTGGCGACTGGGTAGAGGGTGTCACGATGAGAAACGGCCAGAAAAAGAAGTACAAGATCAATGGTATGCCCGGCCACTTCGATTCACCCCAGTTTTGACAGACCGTTATATAGCATTCTCAACCTTTCTTCTCGCTTTGGGTATCACCACTGGCTATATCATCCGTTATGGTCCCGAGTCGTTCACTTTCCTCTACGACAAATGGCTCGGCTTCCTCACTGCTTCCCTTGTCATGTCCATTGTGCAGGGAGTGGCGGTGTATGCTGGTTCTTTCAGAGAAGGCGCGTTATTAGCACTTGGTGGCAACTCTGGAAACCCAATCTATGATGTTGGTGCCGCTCCCCCCCCTCCCCGTTCTATATTCCTAACTTTCGTTTCCCTCAGTTCTATATTGGTCGTGAACTGAACCCCTCAATCGGCTCGTTTGATATCAAGTCCTTCAACGAGCTTCGTCCAGGTCTCATCCTTTGGGTTTTGATCGACATAAGCATGGTTTGCGCACAAGCCGCCAGACGTGGAGGCTGGGGAAATGTCACGTGGAGTATGTGGCTCGTCCTTGCTTTCCAGGGCTTCTATGTCGCGGATGGCTTGTACAATGAAGTGAGCATGACCTTCCACGTTTTTCCTTACTGCGGTGTCCTTATAACTCTGCAGCCGGCCGTTTTCACGACCATGGATATCACAACGGACGGGTTCGGATTCATGCTTTCCGTCGGCGATCTCACTTGGGTACCCTTTGTGTACTCCCTTCAGGCACGCTACCTCGTCTTTAGACCCGTAGAGCTTGGCATCGCAGGCACCGTCGGTGTCTTGGCCGTCAACGCAGTTGGTTACTGGATCTTTAGAGATGCAAACGGGGAAAAGAATGACTTTAGGAATGGCAAGAACCCAAAAAGTGAGTTGTCAATTTTTGTGAAGGTTTTGGTGATTGACGATCAGCGGAACAGACCTGACTTATATGACCACGGAGAGGGGATCCAAATTACTCACGTCAGGCTGGTGGGGCCGGTCGCGTCACCCCAACTATCTGTGCGTCGTCAGTTATCTTGGCAAGCATGACTGTTGACTCTGCGTTCCTCCCTCATAGCGGCGACCTCATTATGGCGCTTGCGTGGTCTCTCCCAACTGGATTCGAGACCCCCATCACGTATTTCTACGTCGTTTACTTTGCAGTGCTCCTCATTCATAGGCAGAGGAGAGACGATGAGAACTGTGAAAAGAAGTGCGTATCCCGCTAATTTCCGATCCGTTCGCTTTCTAACGTCATTTGACTGATGCCCGTTGCAGGTATGGTAAAGACTGGGCAAAGTATAAACAGCTCGTCCCCTACCGGATCATCCCATACGTATACTAGGTCCATATTCATATCACCCAGTTCAGCTCTCGCACCGATACAGGGAAATATAATGATGTAACAAATCAAGGGAACTAGTGCTGTGTGTAAGCCTTCCATTGGATCAAGTCGTGTCACGGCCGCCTGGAAGAACCGCGGAGCATGCACAAGGTTCGCCCAAGCTGGATTCCTTGTCAAACCTTGTTACAACAATTGGCTTCGCGACGCAAGTTAGTCCAAGGATGCGGGTAACCCTGACGCTTCAGTTAACCGAGAGTAAATGGCCCATCATTATGACTGCGTCCACGATCCATTGGTTCTTGACACCTCTAGAGTCCGCAAGATTGCTTCTTTTTCAATGCAAGTTAGCAGACCGGTAGATTCATGACCCGACGCATAAATCACGTGACTCTTTCGATGATGTTTGAACTTGAGTTCCCAGCTTCTTCCAGCGGTTCAAGTACTGTTCGGCGCGCTGCCCATCGCACCAAAATTATCGGCTCACGCTGGTGAGCGACCTTACAAACGATAACTTGAACCCGTGAAGGGTCTTTGTGCACAGTAATAACAGTCGGTGTTGGTCATCCGATGGCCGACTTGCTGACTGATTGACAGTAATCTCGCAGGTTTATCTCTGCGATCATGCACGGTTTTCTCCTAACGCCTCGGATGCGTCTTGATATAAGTGGATCTGACAAAAAGTCTCAGATCCAAACAATTATCACCCTCACTGACCCTCTACCTTCTTCCTAACACATTCACCATGTCCAACGCCAAGACCTGGTTCAGTGCGTTCATAGTACCCGCACCGTCTGCATAGTGAATCGCTCACCGCATATCACAGTTACCGGCGCCTCCTCCGGCTTCGGGCGTGCTATGACCGAGTATCAGCTCCAGATCGGAAACAACGTCGTCGCGACCCTCCGCAAGCCCGAGGCCCTCTCCGATCTAACGGCGCGTTATCCCCCCACTCAGCTGCTCCTCGTCAAAGTAGATGTGACCAACGCCGCTGACGTCACCGCCGCCTTCGCCAAGGCCGAAGAAGTCTTTGGCAGGATTGACGTCGTGTTCAACAACGCGGGGGTGACCATCACGGGCGAGGTCGAGTCGGTGGACGAGGCGGACGCGCGGGCCATGTTCGACATCAACTTTTGGGGCGCAGCACGCGTGACGCGAGAAGCCCTTCGGTTTTTCCGGGAAGTTAACCGACCGAGCGGAGGGAGGCTGTTGCAAGTCTCGTCGAGGCTCGGCATCGTGGGGGCCGCGGCGACCGGGTTCTACAGTGCGACGTACGTATGCTCTAGCGTCTTTCGTCGATCATCGAATCGCTGACCCCTAACAATAGAAAGTTTGGTAAGCCGTTGACAGCTGATCTGGACGACGCTCATACAGCCTTCGAATAGCACTAGAAGGTCTCACCGAAAGTCTCGCGCAAGAACTCGACCCGGCTTGGAACATCAAGGTGATTTGCGCTTCTAGTCCTACCTCGATCAAGGTGGTCTAATTCTGTTCGATCGAGGTTACGCTTCTGGAACCAGGCCCGTTCCGCACGCAGATCTCGCAGAACAACTATCGCGAGGTGCCTCCCCACCCCGCGTATACGGATCCGATGCTCTATGTATGGAAGGCGCGCAGGGCCCTTGCCTCGTCAGAGCTCTGGGATGGTGATGTCGCGAAGGCTGTCGTCGTGATCGACAAGCTCTCTCAAGTTGAGGATCCGCCCATACGCTTCCCGCTGCACAAGAGGGTCGTGACGACCTTGAGAGACAAGGCAACAGGTCTTTCGGAGGTGGCGGACAAGTATGAAAGCTGGAACGACGATGTCTGCCTTGATGTTTGAGAGGACAAGGGGTCGATCTTCGGTCTCAGGGTCCTGCTAAATGTTGTGACTGGTAATGCGATTATTAGTGTCTTGAATGGTTTGCCATTGAATAGTCCATTAGTACAAGCAAGAGTCTATTTATCATTCGCATGTACAGGGGCGAAGGAAGTTATGATACATTCGAAAGTTCTTTTTGCAAGAAAAAGGAAGAAAAGCAGCAATCTCCCGGATCGCTTTGGAACCTCAATCCTTGTGATACAGGTCTTCAGTCCAGTCCTCGTACTTGTCTGCCACTTCTAACATCCCTTTAGCCTTGTCTCGCATCAATGTCACGACGCGCCAGTGCAACGGGCACCGTATCGGCGGGTCATCAAGGGAAGCGAGCTTTTCGATCGTGATCGCTGCCTTTGCGACGTCGCCGTCATACATTTTCGGTGAGTCAAGGACTCTACGGGTCATGGAGCCGACAAGGGCGGGGTCACCGTATGCGTTGTGTTCCGGTGCGATGTGGTAATTTCTCCTGAAGATCTCGGTTCTGTACGGACCAGGTTCGAGTATCGTGACCTCGTAAAAATTTAGATCAGGTCCAGAGAACGTGGACTGGGATCACCTTGATGTTCCATGCAGGGTCGAGCTCAGCTACTAACGACTCGCTGAGTCCCTCCAAGGCTATGGGGCAGCTGTGTCACCATCACGCCGTCCCAAGGCCGATCGAACACCAGCGACTCACCAAACTTCCTATTGGAAGGTCAGCTCGTCCGGCGGTAAACGGCGATCACTGATACGTACGAAGCGCTGTAATGGCCACACACAGCGGGTCCTTTAAGGCCCAGCCCTGATGACATCTGTAAGAGCCTACCGCCCGCGGGTTCGTTGATCTCCCGGAAAAACCGTACCGCCTCCGTGGTCACCCGGACAGCCCCCCAAAAGTTCACGTCGAACATCTCCCGCGCCTCGATCTCGCTCACGGCCTCGACCTCGCCCAGGACGCGCGCGCCAGCGTTGTTGAACACGACGTCGACGCGGCCAAAGGCGTCTTTCGCCTTGTTAAAGGCGGCGGTCACGTCGGCCTTGTCGGTCACGTCCATCTTGACGACGAGCAGCTGGCTGGAGGTATACCGTTCCTCGAGGTCGGCGAGGACTTCGGGCTTGCGGAGGGTGGCGACGACGTTGTGGCCGAGGTCGAGCAAGTGTTCGGTCATGGCGCGGCCGAAGCCGGACGAGGCGCCCGTGACTGAGTTAGGGCGGTCTGAGCATAGCGCGCGCGCGGACATTAAGTGGAGGACGAACCGAACCACACCTTGGAGTCGATGGCCATGATGATTTCAGGAATTGAGCGATCTGTAATGTGGGCGTGACGGCGTTCGAGTGGACCTTTTATAATGGCCCGTCGGTCCTCACTGCACGGCCCGGTCAGGCCAACAGGATGCAGCGGCACGATTGGGATACGCAGCCTTCATGTGTCAGCTAGTTTCCTGTGACCAAGGAAATTTCGGATCCTAAAAGGATACCGCGTCATTTCTTTGATGACATGGCGTGAAACTGTGGACTTCAAGGTGAAGAGTACCACAAGTGTCACCCCACGTTGATCGGATCTATGATGGCGCCGGTGAGTCGGCTGTGGCTCGTGGCGCGAGATTCATTGATACGTGGACACCGTGGGTCATGAGATCTGAGTTGACGCGGGGCGCGTCAGTTTTCCGAGGGCTCGTCTGCAAGGCAGCTTGATGATGTAGAAGAGTCACGAACGACGTGCTCCATCGGAAATGAGGCCTTGAAGACCCCTCAATCGCCTCTTCTGCTCAAGTGTACCGCACCTCCCCAACCCAACGCAGAATTCAGTCTTGCTACGTTATCATGACAACCTTCCTGTGCAACGGAACTTGTAGGTGCTGACCTTGGAATTTCCCGATCGTGAGGGTAGTTATTCCCATGTCTTCGAGTTCCTGGAGGAACAAGCATATGGGTTAGCCAGTATTGTTCTTTTGAATTACTTCTGTTTAGTAGCCCACTATTATGAAGAAAGGGGTGAAATTCAGAACTATCCGAGGCAGAACTTGACAGGAGGTGGCTATTGATCCGTTTGTAAGAAGCTGCGTGAATTTAAGGATGTTTGCTCGGGGCACATCATATACATGAAACAGAAAAAAAAAAGCTATAGCTGTACCTATCATCAAGGTTCCGTAATCTTGGTTGTTAGTACAGTATCTGGATTATGCTGATTCAGTTTCAATCGACTTGAGTACCCTCACCAATCTCTCCTTTCTCAGTGGTATCCAGAGAGCATCTCCGCCTCCGCCACTCCCACTAGCAGCACCTGAGAGGATCAAGCCGTGATCCTTGAACTCCCCTAACAGAGCCCTCAATGCAGTGTCGCTTGTTGCGACGAAATGCTCTCTTGCAAGAGAAAACAAAGCATCGTAATTGAGTCCGAACTGAGCCATATCGGCTGAAGCGTCCGAGCTTGTGGCTGCACCTGATGTCGCTTCGGCGTTTTCGAGCTGTTTCGTGCCGAGGAGGGTAAATAGCTTTTTAGCCTTGGAGGTGACGGCAGCGAGGACATGTGCGACTGCCGTCTCCGTGAGCGGAGCACCGGCGCCAGCGGTGGTTGCGGTTGTAAGAGCTGAGCGCGCACCAGTTGAGGCGTACGATGCACCGGAGATGGAAGAACGGTCTGCGAACGAGAGCTCGGTGTCGTAGTGCCTGAGGGTGGTCAGGTCGTGCCAGAGAAAGGCATATCCACGTTGTGGTGAGATGGCGTTTACATCAGCAGTATCCTCGGCTTCCAGTTGGACTTTGCGGGCAAGCAACTCGGAGGCGGACCAGAGGAGAGGAGCGCCGAGTCTGTCGACGGACGCGACGAGGTGGATGTTAGGACAGAGTGCGAGGAGGGAGAGCGCGTTCCTCATTTTTGGGGCACGCATGGGTGGAGCGTCGATGTTGTGTATGACAAGGTATAGATGATGCGTGCGCGGCGCGTCTTCGGCGGAGAAGAACGCGCAGATACGGCGCACCTGCGCGTCTGCGCCGGCATTGGAGGTACTGGCAACGCCAGGGACGCGTTCTATGGAGGAAAGCACGTCTTTCAGGTTGGTATTAGGATGAAAGCCGTTCACGATGACGACGTGGCCGCGGTGGGCGAGCTCTTTGGACGCAAAGTCGTTGAGAACGGCACGCTTCGAACCGAAGCCGTAGAAGACGAGGTTGAAACCCTGATCGAGCTCGTGTGCATAGCGCTTGAACGCAGTGCGTGCGTCGCGTTGGCCGAACCAACGCGTGGTGGGTTTGGTGTCGGCGGTGCGGGCATCGTACGCGGCGATGGCGTCGTTGTATTCCTGCTGGGTGAGCGGGAGGACCCGCGCAGAGAAAACATTGGCGGAGGTGCGGGCACGTGATGCGGCATGGGCGAAGTAGGCGTCGAAGGCGGCGCGGGTGTCACGTGCGTCGGCGTCGTCGGGGACGTCGAGCAAACGGGTCTGCTCATCGTCGGAGTCGCTGTCCGTGTCCATATGATATTTATTTATTTATTTATTTTCGACGCGATCGATAAGACACGCTGATCGAAAAAAAAGACAGCGTCATCTCTCTCCTCTTCCATCTCATCGTCCTCAAAAATGGCACCAGTTGGAAAGCTCTACTCGTACGCGCCACAACGCCAGACACAAATCGTGCGTACCATCGCGTTCAAGGTGCTCGACGGCGTTCTGACTCGGTACAGATCAAGTGCGTCGCGGCTCTCGGCGGCGTCGAACTCGAAATCGTCGCCGATTACAAGCACCGGGAGGACAACACGAAACCTGAATTTCTTACAAAGTTCCCCCTTGGAAAGATTCCCGCTTTGGAATGTCCCAATGGTTTCAACCTTACCGAGGGTGCTGCCATTGCCCGCTACTGTGCGTCATTCGTTTCCCGCAATCTACCGATCGTTCGACGCGATCTGGAAAGACGAAAATTATCTCTTCATCAGTTATCCCTGTCTTAACTTAGAATGTCGATACGCTGCATAGTCCGACCCCCATCCATTCTACATCTATTCTGATCGCTAGCTGACACCATCCTCACAGTGGCATCCCTCTCACCAAACGCTAACCTTCTCGGGAAATCCGCGGAAGATCAAGCGTTGGTTGATCAATGGGTCCATTTTGCCGAGTTCGAGATCGACGTCCTAACACGAGTTAGCAAATGGCTACTCAACGGCACGTTCGTCTACAATAAGGCCGTATGTCCCTCCTTCTTCCTATTGCTCGTCTCACTCCTTGTTATAGATTCACAACACCTCCATCGAACGCCAAGCTCGGGCTCTCAACACGCTCGAGGCTCACCTAGCGACGCGTACCTTTGTCGTCGGCGAACGCATCACACTTGCTGATCTCCATCTTGCTGGGGCCCTCCTCCACGCGGTACAGACTACCGTCGACGCCCAAGCCCGTTCTAAGCTTGTCAACACCGTCCGCTATCTCGAGACGGTTGTCAACCAGCCCAAGGTGAAGGACATCTTTGGCGATATCGAATATACCGAAAAAGTGGTTCAGTACGTCCCTCCAAAGAAAGAGGCTAAACCTGCACCCGCCCCGGCCGCACCAAAGGAGAAGAAGGAGAAGCCAAAGAAGGAGGATGAAGACGAAGAAGACGAGGGCAACCTTGTTCCAGAGGAGCCAAAGGCTAAGAACCCTCTCGACCTCCTGCCCAAATCATCCTTCAATCTTGAGGACTGGAAACGTGCCTATTCCAACAAAGACACTCGTGGACCCGATGGTGCCATCGAGTGGTTCTACGCCAAGTATGTGCTCATCATGACCTGTAGCCCTTGGTTTACTGAACCCCGATATCTTATGGATAGCTTTGACAAAGAGGGCTTCTCAGTTTGGCGGGTTGACTTCAAATACAACGAAGAGCTCACCCTCATATTTATGTCCTCGAACCAAATCGGAGGTTTCTTCAACCGTCTCGAAGCTTCGCGTAAATATCTTTTTGGTTCCATGGGTGTCCTCGGAGAACCGAATGAGTCCATCATTTCGGGTGTATTGATCCTCCGAGGACAAGACGTCAAAGCCGCCGTTGATTGTGCGCCTGATTGGGAGAGTTACGATTACAAGAAGTTGGATCTCGACAACGAAGACGACAAGAAGTTCTTCGAGAGTGCACTTGCTTGGGATCTAGAGATCAACGGCAAGGTCTGGAAAGACGGCAAGAACGTGAGTGGTGTACTTCGTCGTCTTACTCTCAAACTGACGTCCTTTTCAGTACAAGTAAATGAGATTAGATTAGATTACATAGGTGTCCTGTACGTTATCCTCGCGCGCAAGTCATGTTTTTTTTTGCTCTGCACTGACCGCCAACATGAAGAAATTGGCAGTTCATGGGAGGGGCTAGCGATCGACGATGCCTTGTTTAGCGCTGTGGTAATCCCCTGTGGTAGTATGTACTGTATTCAGTCGACATTGGGATTCTCTTTGGCCAAGCTCTTCAGCTGGCTCGCTTGTGCATGAGCAACTTGCCTGTTCAGATGTCCTCGCACTCTTGGTAGGTTGGACAAAACAGAAACTACATAAACGAGGAGCCCATGTGTGATTCGAGCCAGAAGATCAGCGTTCTTTTCTACCGGGCACTATCTGGAGTTCAAGTGATACTACCGTCAGGATCTATCGATACACATGAAAGGGGTGATCTATAAAAGTCCCCGTCCTTGGCTCCCAGCGATGGGAAACTCAACCAGCCCTGATCGATGATCGTCAGCTGCCGTCGGCTATCAGCCACCTAATTGTCCACGCGTTTCCTCCACTATGTCATCAAGAATTATATATCGCTGAATCACTCCTCGTCAGCACACCCAAATCCGACCTACCGCTCCACACGCTCAGTTCCCCTTCTCCACGTCCTGCCCATCTTCGTCCACGCTCTCGTCTTCTGGCGTCTTGCCGCTCCCAAAGAACCGCCTCGCCTCCGCCCGGAGCCTGTCCTCGTCCCCCCGGTCGAGTTTCACGTGCTTGATCATGAAGACGCTTGCGAGCGCCGCCACGCCCGCCATGATCGCGTTGAGCACGAACACCCACCTAAAGCCCTGCATGTACCCCTGCGTCAGCACGTGCGCCGCTTGGCTTCGCGTGAGTCCGAGCGACGCGAGCTGGGACGACGAGGCGTGGGCCCCGAGGAGAGCTGGGTCGTCGATGATCGTCTTGATCGTGGACGGGGAGAGGTCGAGGGAGGAGAGCGCGTCGCGGAGGTGGTTGTTGCTGGTGGGTGGGGTGAGGTGAATTCGCCGGACGAGCAGGGTACGCGGACGTACATCAACGTTGACCCGACTGCTAGAGATAGCGTGCCCCCCATCTGTCGGGCGAACTAGCGCGAGGTCGGCGACGATTCTAATGCAGAGTAGTGCGACGTACGTTTCGGACGGCGGTTACGACAGACATGTCCTTCCGCGGGACACTGGCTTGAGCAGCGACGGTAGTTGTTTGCATCGTCTTGATAGGTCAAATTGTCCGATCGGTTCAGTGAGTACCGGGAAACAGCCGATAAGCAGCTCTTACCTGGCCACCACCGAGACCTGCCAAGAGCATATAGAACACAAGGTACCCTTCCGGGGTCGATGCTTTGATCGTAGAAAGGCAACCAGATGCGATGGCCCAGACACCGAACCCAACGTAGACGATCGTCTAGAATGCTGAAACATGAACCACTAGAGAGTTTAGCCCGAGGAGTTACGCACTCGATACTTCCCTGTCCTGCTAACAATCATTCCCTGGGAAAATTATCAGTCAAAGTGACCATGGAACGAAGCGAAACCGTACAGCAACCCAACTGGCGGCAGATTGGCTAACCAATATTGGTATTGTGAGAACTCCGGACTGTATTGGGGAGTATCCTAGTGCGATTTCAAAGAATTGTGGAAGGTAATAAAGTGATGAGAAGAACACAAAGCCGCTGAACAAGAGAAAACCGTGAATCACTTGAGTATGGCCGTTAAGAGTGCAACGCGGACATACTTGACAAACATGGTGATATATACTCCAGCGACTGTGACTTGTTTGAATATGTACACTTAGATCGAAAAGTCGTTAACCTACGTGAAAGAGATTACTTGTAGTAGATCACGTACTGGGCACGATGGGTAGCTTTGCGACCTTCCATTCCCAATACCAAAAGAAAACTAGCACCAGGCCACCAGCGCACAACGGTGCAAGGACCATAGCTGATTTCCACGGGAATGTAACACCACCCTGTATTTTGAGGGTATACGTATCAGCAAGATTCCATTTCACCGTATGTCTACTCCTGCTTACCCAGATAAGGGGAAGTACGAGTAAGGCAGAACCGCAGAGACTCAGTCCAGCGCCAATATAATCGACGGCTAGGAGTTTCCTGTCCAGAACATGGAACGTGAGACGAGATCTGAATAACTTGATACACGCCCACCTACTCTTTCATATCACCTTCGACAGGCTTTAAAGGGAGTACAAATAGGACAACGCAGAGAGCAATCAGCGAGATGGGGATGTTCACCCAAAAGCACCACTGCATTCAGATTTCAAAAAGTGAAGGCGGATAAGTTATGAATACGTGAGGAAGATGCAAACTAACCCTCCATGTCACCTTCTCAGCCAAGGCACCACCAAGGGGACAACCGATAGCGTACCCCACCGCAATGACGACTCCAATAATTCCTTGATACTTTCCTCTGTACAACGATTTACAAAAATTAGTGGTGTATATTCAGCCATCGAACGTGAGGGCGTTGCGTACCTTTCACGAAGGCTAACGACGTCCGACATGATGATCTGTGCCAAACTGAGAATCCCCCCACCTCCTGCGCCGGCAACGCCTCTCCACAGAACCAATTCGGCAAAGGTTCTCGAGAACCCTGAGAGCAGGCATCCGATCATGAACACAGACATCGCTATACACACAGCCGCCTTTCGACCAAATATGTCGCTGAATCGGCCATATAATGTCTGGAAACTCGTCGAAGTGAGCATGTATGCGCTTGGTACCCACGAAGCGACGGAGCCAGCATTGAAGTAGGCAGAGATGGAGGGAAGCGCTGTGGCGGTGATTACGGAGTCAAGGGTAGAAACTACGACACAGAGGGCGAGGCCACCGAATACGGCGAGGACTTTTCTGTGTGGGAGCAAGTTGGTCTGATCAGTGAGCTTTAGCGGAGCTTGGATCATCGTAGGATTCTTTGGGTCTTCGACGTCGACTGAGTGGATAGACATTGCGACCGTGGCCTCCAGATCTTTCGAGGAAGTGGTTGACACGGAATTGGAGGAGAGGCTTCGCCAGCCTCATCTGTACTAGGCCACTTTATATGACGAGTGTAGCGGTCAGCCGCCAGGCTGGATGAACATGGTCACCAAATGGGTGTTACCAGTGGACCTTTCATTCTACTATTGTTAGATCCTACTTGAAAGCTTGAACCACCACTCACTAGATTGGATAGACGACGCTTCGCCGTGTCACCGGGCCCAGACAGCCGCTTAGTGTATCATTGACTCTGACTCTATTTACAAATCAATCATTTCAGCTTCTTGTTAGCTTCTCGTCCTCACCTCTTCTTCCAGTGGTTACCCTAGGATGTGAAATTAACATGGACTTCCTGGACTTGTGCGCGACCCTTCCTGGCACGATAGACCCGGCCCCCCTAGAAGAGCTCCACGGGCCCCGAAGTGTACTGTGTGCCGAAGGTGGCTAGGCCAGCCTGATTATAGACGCCTGGGATGAATTAGGCCAGGTCCCCTATTACTTAGATGCTATCGATGTCATGTGGACGACCATCGACGTTGTCCGCTTCGCTGGTAAGAAAGGTGAGGATCTTGGTCCTCCCGCTCTTTGGGTCAGCGTGAAGCCCGGGTCTCTCTTGCGAGGACGGCTGTCGGTTGTGAGGGACTTGTCCATAAGTTTGAGCTCAGACGTCGAGGTTGCGTTCCGGGCCCGGGGTGTCCCTGCCGGCCCTAAGCTCCGCAGATATCGGTCTGCGAATCGCCGCCCAAGCTACTCCTTACGTCGAGGGTATCGGAGCTCTCTACACCCGCGAAAGCAGTAACAGTACAAGGGTCTACGTCCTTACAGCCCGGCACGTCGTCTTGCCACAGAACGCAGGACCAAACGAGCTCTCCGTTGACAAGGATGTCAGTCAGCCCCGTCCTCCTTTTGGGCTTGAAAGCGTTCCAGGACCTGCTGAGTCCACCATGGTAAGGATCCACAGGCACGCTTTCATGGTCGACTACCACAACGACAAGCTTCAGCGGTTGGTAATGGGGACAGCTGAAGAAGTCAACGTGAAGGCAAACCAGCATGTCCTAGGCCATATTGCCTACTTCCGTCGATACTAGTACCAGCGCCAAACATTTTAGAGGACTGAACTCTCATCGAGGTCGACAGCGAGAAGATCGACTGGAAGATGTTTGAGGGTAACTTCATTTATCTGGGTACCTTTCTGTCTGCCTTATTAGGGTCATCTATCTAATTGTTATATTCAGGTTTCAAGGTTGTGAACGACTTCACCTCGAAAATACGCTCTACCGCCTCCACCGACCGTTTACTTGATGAACTTTTCCCGCTTCAAGGCATCGTCGAGGAAGACGGACTGCGCCACTCGACGATGCTCGACCAGAATGGTACCAGTACCGGCGCGACCATTGGTCAGGCCTCCAGTATGATGTCCTTTATCAGGGAATACTCTCCAAACGGGGATCGCGAGACGTCTATGGAGTTGGCAATCTACGCGTGCGGTCACCGATGGAAGTGTGGAGCCTTTTCCGCCACAGGTGATTGCGGCTCCATCATCGCCGACTCCATGGGAAGGATCGTCGGTCTTCTCACAGGGGATCTGGGGAGACAGATTCTGTCGACGTCACATACGCGACTCCTTTCTACTGGCTAATGGAGCGCATCTTGATGCGATTCTACAATGCGTGTCCCTACTAGCTTGCGACCTATGTCACGCTGGCGAGGTGGTAAATGGCACCACGTCTCCCTCCCCGGACACCGCTCGCTAGGTCGACTGAGCAGGGACACGGTGAGCGTGTTGGAAGAGACAGGGATAGAACCACCTAAAGTGGGCAAGAAAGGCTTCATCTACTGACAGCGCGGAGACGTACCTTGCTCGAAAGGTACTCAGTTGCATCTCGCGCTCCGACTTATTCTTCGCATCGAGACCAAACGTACAATACTGTTGTCTTACAAATTGGAAAACATATCTTACATACTAGATGAACGTGCGGAAAGCAGGCTGAAAACAATGAACATCACATGTATGCGATACAGGTCAGTAACTGGAACCGGAAACATTCAGCAACCCTTATCGTCTATTTCCCACTGGCCATACACCCCCCAGACCTAAAAGTGAGTACAAGACATTCAGATGAGTGTTTGCAGTATCCAGGAACACGTGTACCGATGTGAAGCACTCCTGGGCACTCGGAAATCGCATATGATTGAAGTATGCCGGCGTCGTTGCACAGAACTCTTTCCAATTGGCCTTCTCAGGAAGGTTCATTAATTTTTGCGTGATATACTGACAGGCAATCAGTCCTAGTATGCTATCTCCACGCAATCGAAAACTTACCTTCTTCCCAGACCCTGGAGAGGTGCAGCCCTGGAGTATTTTTCAGTACCATACACCTTGTTCACAAACAAGAGACGTCCTGCCTTATCACTGTAGCCATCCCAGAACGTCGTGCAATCCGGCTCTTGATGATTGATCTTCCACCGACCAGTCACGACTCCAGGGCCCTAACAAAGTGTTTACGTTCGAGACACATTATCTGGCAAAACACTCACCTTGTCTTCGCACTCATCAGGTAGGTAAGAAATTCCATGAATTTCAAGTGGTGTGGCCTTGCATGCACCTAACCGGTGTCGCCAGTCGATAGGCAAGTTAATCAGCTGGGCGGTGTATTCCCTCGTCGCATAGGTCGTGCACCCATGCGCTTCAACGTGACCCCAGAACATGTAGCGTTTCTGACGTTCTTCTTCCTCCAGCCTGTCACGCTCCTCCAGCTCCCGTTGCCACCTCTTCTTTTCGAGCTCCCATTCTCGTCTCATGGTATCATGCTGCTGTTTTTCTCGTCCCCACTGCCGACGAAGGTCGTTCCATGTGTCTAGGTCTGGCGGACAATAGACGCGATGGACGGCCGTCTGGCAGAACATGAACGAAAAAAGGGCGAGCGCCAATACTAGGATGTACCCCTCTACCGCTTGGCGGGCCCTCGGCCCTCGAGACCTCTTCGAATGCTGCATATTCCTTGGCAACAGTGGGGCACGCTCTGATGCCGACGGCCTGAAGAAAATGCCAGTGATACAACTATATCATGTGGCAGGTATGTTCGACGCACTGGCACAAAACCACGGGCATGGCAGACTCGCAGGAGCCACCATCGACAGCTAAATCTGGGCAATAAGTTTGATGTTTTTTTCTGTGCTCTCGTTCCATCAGTGTGAGTAGAGGACTATGTAGCTGGATGGCCCACCCTTGATACATCTAGAGATACATCTAGATCCCAGACTGACCGAAAGGTAGGGCAGGTGCGCAGGAGCAGATTCGGCGCTGTGCAAGCCAAAAAAGGCAAGTTTACGCCAAAATTACTTCCAGCGATGGTCCAGCCAAAAACCTCGCAACAGATATGTACATCACACATGGAAGAGCCAGGGCTAGTTTCAGAGACGCTACATGTCGATCCAACTTCCATAATTTGAATATGGGATTTGGATGCATATAGTGTACCATAATACAAATGATGCTCAGCATCCCAAAAACTTGTTTCACATAGTAACAGGCATTGACGTAGAGAATCCTCTCAGCAGGTGGTGTCATCAATGTCCCAGAAACCATACGTCCCACGGTTCTGAAAGTGTACAAGGATCGCAAGTAATGCCCGATGATGTACTGGTTCACACGTACCCATTGGGAACATTCTTCAGCGCCTGCAAATTTCATGCCATGAAAACGGACTGGCGTCGTGGCACAAAACTCTCGCCAGTCGCCTCTCCATGGAATGTTCTCTAAAAAATGCTCAATGCGCTGAAAAAAAATTAAATGATCAAAGAATGCTTAAAAGACAGAGTCTTACCCTTTTTCCTGATCCGAGAGACGTGCAACCCTGGAGTGGCACTTCAGTAAATCAAGAGGACATCGCGAGAAAAAGCATTCCTTGTCTTTGTAGCTGTTCCAGTGAGCGTGGCAGTCTGGTTCGTACTGATCAATCTCCCATCGGCCGATCATACCATCGTGGCCCTAACATCTACGTCAATCGTCATTGTACGATCCAACAAAAGCTACGTACCCCGTCTTCGCAATTCTTTGGCGTTCGGTCGACTCCATGAATCTTGAGTGGCATAGCCATACAATCCTCTACGCGTCTCCCCCAGTTTATGGGCAGGTTCTTAAGAACGGCAGTATATTCTCTTGTTCCATAACTCTTGCACTGGTGTGTCTCCACATTAGCCCAAAACAAGCGAAGGCGCCTGCGTTCGTCTTCCTCATGTTGCGCGCGCTTTTTCAGCTCTTGTTCATGGTTGACACGCTCTTCTTCCCATTTGCGAAGAAGTGCTGCATGACGATCGTCCTCCCACGCCCACTGCGCCTTCACAGCTTCTCGGTGAGTCACCTGTCTCTCATGATTGAGGAGCTCTTTATTCCATTCTTCGCGAATCCGTTCCCGCACACGAGGGTCTGCAGGATCGTTACAATACGTGACTGGGATAGTAAACACGCAGAGACTAAGGGTGAGGAGGAATGTCACGAGCGCGACAAAGCGTCGGCTGTTCATCGACACCCATGATGTACTTTCGAGGAAACTTAATGATCCATTAGCATGATAAACTAAGGACGAACCGATGCCGGATGTACGAGGCCCATGCCTGCAGTGACTTTGATGGACCCAGCGACGGTTGGCTGTTGGGCTGAGGCAGACCACCTGGAGATGCAAAGCCAGAATGTGGCGGGAATGGCACAGAGCTGCAAGCCTGCCATCAGTATGGGACAATTTCATACCAACCACCACCCGCATGCCTGCTAGTGGTTGCACCATAGTCGCTGTGTGTATTGTTCAACTTGTCCATTATCTAACTAGAAACATGAACATTGGTTAACTTAACTGGATACAATCTAATGATAGATTGAGCGAGTGCTCGCCTTAGTATCAAAACTTTGCGATGCGAGAAGTTTGCGAGACTAAGTACACAGGGATTGTTCGTGCGTGAGATAGCAACTCAGGTGAGTGTGGTAGAAAACACCGTTCTGCCAAACGGGCGGCACCGTATTGCCGAAAAACGAAATTTATTTGGCTGTGGAACTCCACCATTTACAACATTCTGCCGGCGAGCAGGGCTCCATCATGATGATGAATCTCGTGGCGAAGACATGGAAACTGTCCATCAGGGCCATTTAGCTTCCGTCACCCCCTCTCAGGCTCGAGCTGATTGCATTTCCGGTGCGCTTCTGTGTCCTGCCAGTGGCCAAGTGCAGACGGTTGGATTCTTACGAGTATGTCGAGACAGGACACATTTCGCTGACTAGAATGGTCTGACAGTATTTTGGAATGGGTGGGTATTCCGGATAGTATGATGCCAGTGGTTGTTACCCTTGCGTCTGATATACAAAGGGACAATCAAATATACTCGTCGCATCCTACATCCTGCACCATAATCATTGGGATCACCCTCCGTAATTGTGCAGTCGCCTCCCCGATACCATCACGTCAGCCGCAGGGTCACGCATGGAAGCGCAATGGGCAGAAGGTCCGGGGCTGGATAGCTGGAGGAGGTTGGGGTCGTCGAAGGTCGCTGGAGTGGGTCGTAGGACAGCATGTGCACGGTGTAGAGCGCATCCGAGGCACTATCGCAGGTTGGGGTAGTCAGCCGTAGTTCCCCTAGCCCTTTCCAACGCGCGCAGTGTGTACGTTGGAAACACTGTAGGACATCGCTGATTCGCTGTAAATCGAGGAAGATGAACAATGAGGTGTTACCCCTATTTGATATCGCCACGAGGCCTGAGGACGGGTCGGGCGACGGACCCGTACAGCGTCGGGTAAGCGTGCACTGGTGTAAGCGCGTGGCACAGTCGCGAGCTCAGGCAATTAGCTGCAAAACATGATCGTTATCCACATTGCAACTAAGTTTTGGTAGCGACTCGGATGCAAGACTCGGAGACTGAAACGGCGACTGCTGTCGCCGAAACCGGCGAGACGTCTCAAGAAAGAAGAGACTCAGAAGACTTGATGAACACCTCTGTATTCCAAGTGCTATTGAATATGACGAAGTCCGAGCCCTTATGACTTCTTATATACTGTAGAGTAGGACATGAGTTACAGATAGGGCATAGGAGATATGGAGTATAATGGATGAGGCATACCATACGAGAGGGTACAGGTGACGAGAACGAGCGAGACGAGAGAGGGTATTGAGACTGATGGTGGCTGTGAGGGTATATTCGTTACAGAAACTCACCAGATCATTTCAACTTGAAATTTACGTAAATACATACCACTTGACTCCTGAACACCACTGGCACAACCTCAATCGACCTCACAGAAAGCTTTACGAATGAGAGTCCCTATTCCGACGGACCTATCAAACCATCAATTCACATGACACGCCGCGAGCGGGCGATGTCCTATTTCACATTTGTAGAGCCACGTTCGTGTGCTTTCGCCGTTCTTTCAATCGGCGACATGATGCCACAAAACACTATCAGTGGCTCAAGACGCCAAAGATGTCCCCGACATTAGTAATGCTGGATCGGGCAGTGGGTGCCGGGGTGTGACAAAATGGCCCAACTCGAAGCTGTCCTGGCGATGCATCAAAATGTGCAAGTCAAAACGTTGACCTCTCAGTGAAAGTGCGTGTTAATACTCCCGGGCTCTGAGCTGTTGAGAACATAAGAAGGCCTTTTCTCTCTGATGCACGACTTTGCCTCCAGACTCCCCATAACACCATCATGCTTCGTGCTCTTCTCTCCCTGGGCATTATAGGCATTGTCTTGGCCAGCCCTTCTGAGGTGCTTGAGTCCCGCCAGATACAATATGTCTATCCAGAAGCAGATGGTCCAAGCACGGAATCTTGTCTTTCCCTCAGGAACAGTTGCAATGCAACCACCGTCGATCTCAGCAACTTTTACAGCTATGTCTCGTGCATAATGCTTACGACGTGCATGCAAGGTGCCGAGAACCCTGCGCAGGTCTTGCAAGTAAGCGGGGCTCCCGCCAACCAGCCACGTCTTACTGAAGAGGTAGGTACCATTATCTCAGACTGGCCAACCTCTTCTCAGTGTTTGAGGATCCCTAGATTTTCTATTCCATGTCCAACGGAAACCCATACATGACACAGCAGAACTATATCGATGCTTATTACGGCGCTGTCTCGCGGACACCCGACGGCACCTACCCCGACAAGTAGGTTTCTCCAAAATCATGATTCGCTTACGTCGTACTGAGTCAACTCGAGCGTAATCTATGTCATGGGACAATGGCAAACCATTGCTGCATGGACTGGCTTCTGCGCCACATTGAATATACCCTATAGTAATTTTTCGGTCCGAATGAGGGTGATATTCTGGGGGGTCGTGTAACTGACATGTTCTTCAGGACTGGCTCGAATATTCCTCTGTTCCCGGGGTCTGCGGGGCTGTATCCTCCTGCCAGCCAACCATTGAAGCCACCTCCAAGCCTTGTGTCCCGCAGCCTATCACTGATAATGGTTCATGCGCCGAAATGGTCAGGCAGTGTCAGCTTTGGGTTACGGGCGGTCTTTTTCAGAACGAATACTGTGTTCTCGCTAGCTTCTGCTATGCATGGAGTAACACGGATGTCCTTCTCCTGGATGAATACCCGTCATATCTCCAGATTCCCACTACATCCCAGGAAGCCAGGCTCTCCGTGGCCGTGTTCAATAATATGACCGGTGGTGCGGCGACGATGTCTCAGCAGAATGCAATCAATGCCTATTATGGTGCATTGGTGTGTTACCAGCTCTGTCTCTTGTCTTTTTGGTTATATCAAGCTTTTTCTAGACTGGTACATGGACATCCTTGGGCGGACCATTCGGAGCAATGACGCCAGTCAGGACCACTAACAATGGGCCGTATCCTACTTCGTACGCAATGGACCTTCTGGAATGTGGTGTCGTACTGACGTGATGCACGCTCAGGCCCCAATACGTGATCGATTTCTGGGCGATCATTAGTGCATGGACCGGATTTTGCGCAACGCGTGAAATTCCATACGCAAACCTCGCTGACTACCTCTCGTATGCGGCAGGAAGTGGCTCTCACCCAAGCTGCTGATCCTGGCACGTCCTTGCGGCTTGATACTGATACCAATAGAGACGTGACTGGGGAATTATGTGGTTATGTTTTCCTCTTTCAGGGGATTTTTTGCGGCTGTAGCTACCACTGTATACCAATTTGTTCCGAATTGGCACTGATTCTGAGTTCAAGGTTTACCGCCACCGCCGCCACACTTGTTAACCAACGTTGGCCCTCCTCGTAACCATGCACGAGCGCGTACGCCGCTTGAGCAGGCGTGAGTCCGAGCGGTCCGAGCTAGCACGACCGTGTGCGCCCCAAGGAGGGTCAAATCATCGATGATCGATGATCGTCTTGATCGCAGACAGAATGGCCAAAGGAGGCGAGCACCTGCGGCGTGGCTCACACGGCTGCCACATGGACTCGATTATGCAATCAGGACATGCCGTCAACGATCTCCATTGAGACAAAGTGCTTCGGTGAGGTACGGCTCTGACCGACCCAGACCGAGTTCTCACTAAGCAACTTTGTTCCTCGGCTCACCAATGTTGATAGACATCAGCTCTGGACCAGGCAATGCATGAGAATATACAAAATCTAGCATCCGAGAAGGAATCAGTCATGATTAATCTATCTGCCGTATGTTCATCCAGTCGTCGCTACTGAGGTAAGCACCCTTTGTGCAATATTGATTACTCTAATTCACTAAACGACAAAACACACATATTTCTCATTCTGGCCTAGCCGTAAACGTTTCGTCTCTAAAGCTTTAAAGGTGGCTGTCATGTCAGTCAGCCCATCCACTTTGTATTCCTCCTCCTATCTCAATCAGCAGTCTCCACTCTGCTGCAATGTTGAACGCTACCTCCGCTATTCTCTCCTCGGCAACTATCTTCTACCGCTCTCCCCCTTCTCTTTCTGTCGTCCTCCCTAATCCGAGGACTCCCTCATATGGTATGGTCCCCTGGGTTATTCATGGTCATGTGTGTCTGATTTCACCCAGCCCGGAGTTTTATCCTTGCAGCCCTCGAGAAAGCCATCACACGAGGCTACTTGACCATGACAGACTCGGATGGTGTCTACGAGTTCGGAATCCGTACAAAGGACTGCAACGAGGTC
>JBBPTU010000097.1:0-45121 GCA_038094295.1 Tylopilus aff. beelii
TTAGATTCAGAGATAGGAAGAACAACCAGGTATCCATTTGGCTAAAGTGGTAACACATCATAGTTGATTGTACTAGTGTACATTCACTATTCGCCTAGGTATTTTCTGTTGTCAGGATATCTAGTGCCGGTTCAGATTGGCCCTGGGGAGTGGATCTCACTATAGATTTGCTAGTGTCTATTAGATTCATTCTAAGAAGCGACACCATGCCATGTCCTCCGCTGCGTCCCCCCTCCCCCACACCACTCCGTCTGACTGGACGTTTATTGATGGTGCCCTTTATTTTAGGGGCTGCCTGTACGTTCTGGAGCCAGCGCACCAGGAGTTGTTGCATCAACTCCACCTTTCCGCCGCTGGGGGTCATGAAGGGCATTTCCGCACCCTCGTGTGGGTCTCCTACGACTACTGGTGGCCAGGTCTCGCCTCCCACGTCCGCCGTTTTATCCAGGGATGCTATGTGTGCCAGGCGAATAAGGTCAATATGCACCCCATGGTTCCAGGTCTCTCCCCCATCCCCACCTCTGTGACCCACCCCTTTCAGCAAATTTTGGTGGACCTCATTACCGACCTCCCTTGCTCCGGCGCCTTTGATTCAGTCATGGTCGTGGTTGACCACGGCCTTATGAAGGGGGTAATTTTCATTCCCTGCACCAAAACCGCGACTGCCACAGACATCGCTACCCTCTTTTTTTACCACATCTTCCCCCGCTATGGTCTCCACAATAAGTGTATCTCTGATCAAGGAGTTCACTTTGTGTCTGCATTCGCCAAAGAATTAGCTCGCCTACTCAACTATGAGGTAGCCCTCTCCACCACCTATCACCCACAAACCGACGGCGAGACAGAATGCATAAACCAAGAACTGGAGACCTACCTGCATATCTTCTGTGGCAACACCCCTGAAAAGTGGAGCGAACTCCTCCCCATGGTGGAGTTCTCTGTTACGGTTTGGACTGACATGGCGTGCCATCAGGAAGACCTCCACTTTGCACTTCAAGAAGCTGTAATCAACGGCTTCTACCAAGGGGTCGTTGCCTATGTCGACGACGAAGTATTACCTGGAGGGGACTTCCCCTGGGATGCCATTGAGGACCACTTCGCTACCGACCAGGAGGTCCTGGACTAACTACATGGTTGGTTTGATTGTTTCTCCTTACTTCACCGTATGTTTCACACAGGCCCTTGCCACAATCTCTATTCGCGCTTACTTCATCCTGTACACCACCATACGGACTCTATTTAACTTTCCCACTTACTTAACATGTATTCTCAGGGATGTGAGAAGCGATCTCACGTCAATGTCTTGGCTTTCTCATGGACACTAATCCCCTCCCATGGTCATATCTCTCGTTATGACTATGTATTCCCATCGTCATATACTTACATATAAATACCCCTAGATAGCGCCCTGTACCATAGTTTGATCTACGCAATCTACCTGCGTTCTCATCTTCCCCGCTGCAAAGATAGGTTCTTTCAGTGAGACCGCTGCCAGACTGGATCCTCTCTATCAAGCTCTTCTAATAATCCTCTACATCTATTGTTCGTTACTTGACGAACAGTGGAGAAGAGATCGACAGGACGCGTATCGTAACATTCTCCCATAACTCCGCAGTACATTCGGTCACCAACGTCTCCCCGTTCTCCTTGATGATGGGGTATGAACCCAGGCCTATCCTCCACTAACTAAGACCACTTTCCTCCCAGCCCTAGAGGACTGGCTGCAGCTATTAGAAAAGACCCGACTAGAAGCCCTCACCGCCCACCAGAAAGCCCAACAGGACATGCAAGAACGGACGAACACTCGGTTCAAAGGATGGAAAGTAGGGGATAAGGTCTGGCTCAAAGCCAAGGACCTTCACATCAAGTTCGCCCATTGAAAGCTCACCCCAAAATGGGTTGGCCCCTTTGAAATCACACAAGTCCTCAGTAAGCTAAACTATCGATTATCCCTTCCCCCGACATGGAAGATACATGACATATTCCACTCTACGAAGTTATCCCCTGCAACCACTACTGCCGAGTTTGGCCCCGTGTTTGCGCAGCCACCGCCCCAGAATGTAGAGGGTGAGATGGAATACGAGATTGATGACATCAAACGTCACCGCCGTAAGGGAAGGACCTGGGAATACCTAATCAAGTGGAAAGGCTATGCCGATAGCGAGAATACCTGGGAACCTGCCCAGAATCTTTCCCATGCAAAGAAGGCCCTGAAGGAGTATCAAAAACGCTTCCCCAAAGACTTTCCCACCAAAAAGTAACCCCAACCTCCTCATCACTATACCATGTTCTTGTTCATCGATCTGTGCACCATCACCATCTCCTATGCCTTCCTCTCATTCCTGGTGGTATACTACTGGAGCTACTGCCAGCATGGCATCTGTCTTGAGATTACCACCCCCCAAGGGACCTTCGCCCTCTCCCTCCTCCCAGCGTGTTTCCCAAATACTCCAAATCCAGACTGGGATAACACCCCGACTGCACCTCCCATGCCTGCCACACCGGTGGCGCACCACTTCCCGAACCAGTAACCCCAACGCTGCCTATTCCACCACCAGTCATGCCACCATGTCCTGATCAGGTCACCATAGATAGGAACTGGCAACCACAGTGGGTTGCGGATCCAGACCACCCTATGATGGAAGGAGAGGCACTGCTGAACAATCTATAAAAGCAAGAGGGAATCCGAAAGATGAGTATCAGTCTCTGATGCTCATCTACTACCGCCTCTCTACCTCCTCTTCCCCAATCTCCCTCTCCAAGGATCAGCTAGAAAGCTGCTTCCATGATGACCATCCCATACCCGCTGAGCTCCCCCTCTTCTTGGACCTCCTCCCCCGTTCCGCTAAACATGAACTCGTTGCCCAGATCGTGGAGAACCCCAACCATCTCAAACAGTATCAGTCCCAGATGGGATATACCCCTGGGCCCCTTCACAACCTTGTCCTTGCCATCCACACCCTTCGCCACACCTCCCACGTCTTATGTTGGACTGAGCCAACCACTAAGGAGACGACAGCCGCAGTCTTTGCTCTATCAAAGACCTTACCACAACACTTTGACAAGCTGTTGGGACATGGCTTCCTGTCCTCGGTGGAGACCCTTCCCTTCACACTGCGATGTACCTTGGTGCACGACGTGTTCCTCCAGTTCCCCTGCAGTGTCCTCCACAAGTACCTGGCCACGGTCTTTGAGCATTGGGACGAACCGAACTTACCAGAGGACGGAGCTATGTCCACCACCAACCCTGTCCCCTCTCGAAACGCTCGCCGCTGTCACTGGCGTACACGACCTGTGGGAGGACAGGATGTTGGCCCCTCTGTGCCACCCAAGACTCCCACTCCTCCCCCTACCGCTGCTGCCCCCACCTCCAACCTGCAACAAGGGGTACGAACCGTCAATTTCATCCTTCCCAAATCCCCTCCCAGCCCCCAGACTGCTGCCATGGCTGTTACGGTCTGGGCTGACATGGCGCGCCATCAAGAAGACCTCCACTTCGCACTTCAAGAAGCCGTAATCAACGGCTTCTACCAAAGAGTTGTCGCCTATGTCGACAATGAAGTACTACCTGGAGGGGACTTCCCCTGGGATGCCATCGAGGACCACTTCGCTACTGACCAGGAGGTCCTGGATTAACTACATGGTTGGTTTGATTGTTTCTCCTTACTTCACCATATGTTTCGTGTGGGCCCTCGCTGCGATCTCTATTCACGCTTACTTCATCCTGTACACTGCAATACGGACTCTATTTAACCTTCCCACTTACCTAACATGTTTTCCCAGAGACATGAGAAGCGATCTCACGTCATTGTCTTGGCTTTCCCATGGACGCTAATCCTCTCCCATAGTCATATCTCTCATTATGACTACGTATTCCCATCACCCTATACTTACGTATAAATACCCCTAGATAGTGACCAGTACCTTAGTTTGATCTACGCAATCTACCTGCATTCTCATCTCATCCGCTGTGAAGATAGGTTCTTCCAGCGAGTCCCTCAATGAACTGGATTTCCTCTACCAAGCCTTACTCGTGATTCTCTACGTTTATTGTTCGCTCCTAGACAAACAAAGGAGATGAGAGCGACAGGACGCGTATCGTAACAGTGGCAGTCCCTCCTTCCCCCTCCACCTCTGACTCCGCCACACTTCCTTCCCTTGACGGTTCCGATGATGAGGGAGGAGACACCACCTCCACGACCGCTGATGCCGGGTGGGACCCTGCCAATGCCCACTTGGGCAGTGCCTCATCAGCAAACCAACCACACCTTGGCCAGCACTGGCCAGCACTGGCCAACATCCCAGTCATCCAGCAAGGTACCCAACTGCAAAGCACTGTCCATGCTACAACAGACCTTCACAGCAAGTCCCAGCCTGGGTAAGCAGGCCAAAAGTTGTTGTAATTATTTTACTGACATATGGGACAGAATCTGACAGTCTGTCACAATCAAGTCACAGCTATCATAGAACACAAACACAGTAAAATGGAATTCCATATATGGACTACAGGAAAATTGAAATGGGAAAAACATAGCAGAGCCACACCTAATCAAGATCTACATCAAACCCTGTTGTCGCACCTGTCCCACTGCCATTCCTAGCATAGTTGATTCATAAGCCAAGCCTACATGGATTACCTGGTGCTCACCATCCGGTTTTCACCCAATGTATACAAAGTGCACTCGTTTTGGCACGGTGGACGGGTGATGTGTCACACTTGGTCATGAGGCCAAGGATATCAATGTAGACAGCTCTGTAGACATCTTGCTTGAATGCAACATCCTTGCCTTTGGCCGCAATTTCGTCGAGTGCAACCTTGACCTACTGACATATCAGTTATGAGAGAGTTCCACACGACATGACTTACAGCAGTTGCAGCAAGTGTGACAGCAGAGCGGGGTACTTCTTGCGCAAAGACCATCGGGAAAAGGTTGCCTACGGAAAGCGGACCGGCATAGAAAAAATTGATGATAACCCCAGACAGCGCGGGATGTGCAAGATTGTTTGTGTGTCCCTATTGAAGGGAATGTTAGGGCGGTAACCTTGAAAGCTGGTACCTACATACATTCTCGTCCAAACCATCTTTCAAAAAAGCACCACCATTGAGAAGTACCTTGGTGATGTCAGCATTCACGGAATGCCGGTTTTCTGGATCCCACTGATAGCGCTCTCAAGTGAAAATGTGAGCTTGCTTCTTCAAGGCAGAACGCCAGTTACCAATGTCGTCCCAGAGCTAGAACATGTCAGAGATATCAGTGTTTACACTCGGGGATACTTACCAGCTTTGTAATGTTATTCAAGTACTTCGGCCACCATCCTAGTAAAGTAATTGTGAGATGAGTTTCTGTGACCGAAGCCACTTACCAGCCAGGATTGTCAAACCTCGGGTACGCTGTTCTGCGATTGCCTTGTTAATATAGTCAATGGCTTTTGTGTTAAAAAGAGGGCGCAGAGGAAAGGAATTGATGGATCCTAGATCGCAATGAGAAATTTGTTTCACCCGTTCAATGATGTCACGGATTGCTGGGGAATAGAAGTGGAGCTGTGTTGGGTTTGCGTTTTCAAACTGTCAGGTTCCCGTCAGATTTGATTTGGCAGGAAGTTCAGTACCGGTTACCACTGGGGTCTGGACAGATGCTAGGATCGACACACTCGACTCGTCCACATGATTCACAGTGGAACCATGGCGAATGGTGCTACAGGAACAAGAATGCTGCAAATGTTGTTTGTCACATATAGCCAAAAGGTGTGCATTGCTTGGAAGACGTGGTGCCCGGTTGTGCTGGCAGTGTTGAGCGACGACATCTTCCACTTCACCTAGGTAATGTAATATTGTCAGTACCGTATAGCCTTTATCTACCAACGTACTTAGGCTAGATATTGAAACAGGAACTTGTTCACGTTGAGAATCTTGAGTTACAACAGAGTTGGGAGAACTAAGTTGACCAAAGTTCGTCGGAGCAGTGGCTGGAACTTATCATGGTCAGAAGTGAGGTCGATTGAGGAGAAAGGCTCACCGGTGAATTGTGTGTGGCCACACTGAGATGCAGAAGCAGGAACTAGGCCACATTGAAGGTTTTGAACTAGGGTGGAGTCAGGAGGACGAATGTTATCAAAACTGGTAGAAGCAGTAGCTGAACCGTATTAAGATCAATAGCAAGGTGCATTTCTGAGGAAAGCTTACCGGCGCCGGTAAATTGGTCATGGCCCTGCTGTCCAAGATTGTCTGTTGGTCGAGCAGACAGTCTGAGCAACTTGTAGCTGCATTTGTGCCGATACTTACCGTCACGACAGAGGGCCAACTCTGCAATGTGTTCATCATCACTTGGAGATGCTTCATCAATCATGGGACTGTCTTCATTGAGGTTGAAGCCTGACTCATCAGTGGTGAACATAGTATGCGCTTGGGATAATGATGGGGGTATTTGTGCAAAGGATTGCGTTCGGCGTAACTGGGTGCTCCGCAGGAGTGAAGTTGAATTGGTGTCTTCATCGACCGCTTCTTCAACATCTTGAACAACGGGAGCAGAAGGAAGTGTTTCTGATATGGTGCACACCTCAGGCCTCAGCTCGAATGCTCTGAATTTGGAGCTACTCTCTGCTCGAAGTTGCAAAGATCGTTGCGTGGCGAGCCTGTCATTGTCATAGCCAACCTCTGGCCCGCATTCAGATGGAGTGTGGGAAGTGGGTCTTGTTGAGCCGCCAACTGACAAGGGTGGTCGTGAAAAGACAGACAGACTGCGGGACAGTGGGACAGATCCTTGAGATGATACAGTCGATGGTGGCCTGACAACGCAATGTTACTAAGTGGTAAAAGAGAGCACTCCGAGACTCACACATTCCAGGTGTGGGACCATGTGGGCCTATCTTCCAGACTGGCAGCGGCGGTAGTCTGCATTGGTAGCCTGAATCCAAACTGCCGACTGGGTTGTGCGAGCATGAATGACGGCTGGGGTTGCACTATGGGAACCGAAGGTACAGCCCAAGGCGGAATCTGACTTTCTTCGTCTTCTTCAGCTGGTTCATATGATGGCGCCATCGGGTTGACCTCTTGTCCTTGCATAGCGACAGCAAGTCTTCGCATGGACGGGTGCAACGGCTTGGTGACCTGAATGCACTCAAGATATTGCAGCTGCTGGAGCTGGCCTCCATTTCCCTTTCCAGAGTGTGAAGATTGCCTTGGTTGGCTTGTCTCTGGGATATGTTAGAAGAGGCAGGAGTTGAGGGACTGAAAAATAATCATCTTACTCACCTAGAGGTTCGGTGTCATCAAACGACGATTGGGCCCTCTGTTGTTTGGAGTTGGGTGCAAGTGCGACATCCAGGTTGTGAGAAATGGTGTGAGAGTTCCCCCTGCCAGTGGCTTTTCATTTGGGAGGCATGCTACCAGTGGACACCTGGCCAGTGATCTGAGTTTCCCAGGCCTTTATAGAAGAAACACACCCAGACCTCGCTGCTGGAGCATGGCCACAATATTTAGTCATTACAATGACTACAACAAACAACTGTAGTCATAAAATAAGCGGGTACATAAAGAATGACAAGCGACATTGTAGCGATGAGGAAGGGTAAGACTTTCAGAGCGGACATTGACAAAGAACCTGGACATGAAGTAAACTACACCCTGCACTTACTCAAAGCCCTATTCATTGCTTGTTCTTTGATGGTAGGGAGAGGGTGGGACACTGATCCGAAGATTGAAGACGTTTTGCAAGGGGTTCATCTTGCAACGTGCTGAGTCGCTGATCTGAAGATCGCAGATGTTTTGCGAGGGGTTCATCATGCAACACGATAGGTTGCTTCTGATGCAGCTCTGGGTTACTAGCAATCATGCAAGTGGCACGACAGCCACTGATGTCCCTTAGTAATATCGGCGGAGGGTCTGACGAGCTTGTGACCTTGTCTTCATCGTCCATCGCATTGGAGTCAGGATCATCTTCCGACATGACATTGTCATCTGGTTCAGAGGTCAGCAGGATTTTGTCTATGTGTTCATCTCAAGAGGGATCTGGTACCCAGTACTTGTCGGGGAGCTCGCTGAGAACCGAAATGATGTGTTTGATGACTGTATCATGGCACAAGGGGATGTCGCGACTGAATTTACCACTGTTGTCAATCTTCAAAGGTAAGATAATTTCCTGTCGAAGGTTGTTGAGGAGTGGCATGAGAGGCTGGAAATACGGTGAAATGTGCTGTACAACAGATGGGACCCAAGTCAACTTGGACTGAATAATAACGGTTTTGACGATGCTTGGCTTGCTAGTGTTAAAAAGTTTGTCGAAACACTTCTCAAGTTCCTTCTCTGGCTTGGGCTTTCCCAGTTCGTCATACAGGATGGCTATCCCCACAAGGACGTAAAAAAAAGACTCCAGATCATGGAGTTCATTGTGAATGACCGGCTGGTTAGGACCTGCCATGACCAGCTCGGAGGACATCCACGACCACGTGCCCTGAGGAGGGGGTATATGGTCAACTTGACCAACGCGCGAAGACTGAACTTACAGTATGGTAAAGTGGGTTTGCATCATCAGTAGTGTGTTTGTCTTCCAATGGATTAGCCAGTACCATGACATTATGCTTGGGGGAGAGCTGCACGATTGGAGTCAGTGTTGCATTTTCCATTGAGCTGATTAACTTGGCGAATACGCGATTGTTGGCAACCAGGACTTCAAGCTCGTCTGACGAGCTTCCTTGTATGACATCGGTAGGCATCGGTGAGGGGGGGCCAGGCGCGGTCAGCGAAGGGAGGGAAACCATGCTCGGTGTGGCAGGAAGTGTTGCCTTGCACCCATCAGGGGACAGGGAAGTCACATGTGATGGGAAGTTGGAATCCGCGCTGGACAAGGGAACAGGGAGCACAGTTGATGAGGATGAGGGACCGGGTACAACTGGAGGAATGTCGGTTGACGGGGACAAGGGACAATCAATGACTGGGACTGTGTAGCCCCAGTCTGCGAGCATGCCCCGTAGTTCAAGGTTCGCGATTCTTGCACACAATGTGTCTTGGGACTCCAATGATAAGTGGCCCATCACCTCGCGGTGATCGCTTCGCTCGAATTTTATGAACACAAGAAGAAGGTTCACAGGGCTGATGTCACGGTGCGAAATACCAGCCTTTTTAAGGGCATCCCTGTGCGCTGAGTGCCTAAATCAGAAATATTTCAATGACCTAAAGATAGGCACTTACCTACAATGAAATCCAGGAAGGCAACGAGGAGCTCAGCTAGGCACCGAAAATCTGTCACAAGCGAACCGACAGGCTCGGTAACCAGTCGGTATAGCACCCGGAGTTGGTACGCGCCTGCATTGCTGGCATACCATTTCAACGCTGCCCAAACATGATGTGTCGAGTGATTCACTGTGGTTTCCTTACCATATTTATCATATACTTTAGCGGCTACTTGTTCATCGTAGACAAGGGTTGGGACCCCCTTGATCCTGGCTTTGTTAAGAATGCACAGTATCGCGCCCTCCGTATACTTCCTGAGCGGATCCACCCATGTGTCCTTCACCACTACGTACATTGGCGCTTCATGATAGCCTGTCGCCTCACACTTCCATACTGTTGTGCCGCAACCGAGAAGAGTATCGGAGATGAATAGCAGTTTGGTGAGTTTTATTTGGACAGAAGAGTATTGTAATCCAACGCGAATGGATATCCTCAACAACTTTCACGGAGGAGCTGGCCCATGAGCTTTTTGTTTCTCCCACGTGATAGTGGTGTCAGCGCCAAGAATGTTTGGTTTGTCGCGATAACAGGAAAGGCCGATGAGAATGCATAGAAGAACCTCCGGGGAGTCATGGATATTGAACCCACAAGTGGAGATGGATCCGCTGCGATCAAATATCATGAAATAGACTCGAGAACCGAGAATGCGGACAGATGGGGTGGTGTGGCGGCCATCTTGCATGAAGAGTAAACATGCTGATTTCCCAGCGAGTTCTATGTAGGAGTCTCTCTCGGTTGAATTGTCGGCTTTGTTCTTCACTTCGCAGAACGATACCATGTGTGGCCAGCTATTCCCCTTTGGTTCGAATAATCCAATGTTGGGCTTTCGTTTATAGTCCAACCCATAGCCTTTGAGTGGCGTGGTCGACGAGTCACTGTTCCATTTTCTAACAGAGACCGATAAGCCTTTCATACCCGAGTAAAAGAGAAAGAGAACGGAACGCACAGAAACTCAAGACCGCATGCTAATTTGACGGATTGGAGCAAGGTATTGAAAAAACGTGCGAGGGGACCTTTGCATTTGGTAGAGGCTTCAGCACAAAGGTCAGGACATTTTGACTTGGGCAACCAGTGCTTGGTGGGCACTCGTAGGGTATCCAACACCTTAGCTTTCATTTCGGACATTCTTGATCCTCGACCCCGTGTCATTCTCTTGGTCGACACAGCAGACTTCAGGCAAGTCCGGGAACTGGAAGATGGCTGCAGGTTTGCAGGAACACCATATACTCCCCTATCCTCAAGAAACCCCAGAACTTGCGACATTGTGAATGGGCCAGTAGATTTCTCTAGAGCACCGCGCTTCTGGAGTATGCGTTCGTCCGGGAAAAGGAACTCCAACAGCTGTAAGCTGTCTTGTTCGGTCAACTCCCAGTGTGTGGCTTCTGTATTGGTTTTGAGTAGATCATCCATGATGCTGCATAACCCGTCGCATTTAGCTCTGAAATCTGGGGCCACACGACTCGAGAGCTGTAGTCTTTAGTGAGTAGCTCACTCGGACTCATATGAGCCAAAAAAAAACTCACACATAGGTTATGGTAGGGCGTCACATGTGGTCGGAGTGGCTATAAGAACAAACAAACCTGAAACATTCCTTCTTCCAGTAATTATACCCTTACCTGAGCCCGCCATTGTGTGTTGAGCAGTGTTGAGGTTGCTTGGTCGGCATTCATTGTGACGAGTTGCGAGGAGGTTGGAAACACAGCCACACTTCTCTAACTGATAAACTAAACAATAACAATCAATTTCATGTATATCCATATCAATCAAACGGGGGAAATCTAAGTATGTGTGTCTGGTGAAAGCGCAAAATAAGACTCCTTCGACCAATACTTATTCAACCAAAACTCCGTGCTCAATTCATAACTGCTCAGCTTCATCAGATGCGGGTGGGCCTCAGGACCAGAGTTGATCATCAGGTGCACAGGAGAACACACCATGGTAAGGGAAACTACCTCGCTGATGCGTTGTCCGTTCACTCTCATCGCACACTTCAATGAATGCATCCCTGTGAGTGAGTTCGTATTTGTGGGATTGCCCTGAGGGACGACACGAAAATGTTGCACATAAGTGAGGAACTCGTCGGAAGGTAGGATGTGGAAGATAACTCTGAGTTGAGCGACAGAATGACCTTCAAGGCCACGTCTTGGCCAGTTGCTCTCATATTGTGGGCTGATGATCACCGAATCATACTGGCCATAAGGGTTTGAGGTCATCAGGGGTATCGCACGAAGGGTCTGAGGAGAATCCAAAGTCTTCTCGTGATATGTGACCTGTTGGACTCGCACCTTGTGCCAAACTTGGAGCTTCCAATCTGTAGGGGGTAATGGGTCTCTTTCTTGTCCACAAAATGCTATGGCAGCTGGAATAAGGTCCAGGAGTTCGTACTTTAGAGCAACTTACCCGAGAGTCAACTTCAGTGATGGCCTCGCTGTGAGATGGAAGGCAGTCATCCCAGTCGCGAACGTGCGAAAAGGTTTGGGTGTGGAGGGATAGAGTCCCCGGATCAGGGCCTTTGAGATGGCAAAGTAGTCAATCACTTGATGCATTGGGGTGGGATACTCAGTGATAGCGCGTTTTTCAGCATCCGGTTCATGGTCCTCGTCCTCGTCCTCATCCCAGCCCTCATCCATTTGATTTGCCACCAAACGTTCTTCGATGTGAGTGGGAAGATCAAAACGGAAACATTTTTCTAATCGATCTAGATGACGCGCAATTTGATTGTAATAATTCTGGTTATTTCCTGTGCAAGCCGGCTGCTTGATCTCGTCGACGTGGGCTTGTTCAGTGATATCAGCGCTCCATTGCATCACCACTCCAGACTATTGGATACTCGGAACGACGCTCTGCAGAAGTTCCAACTTTGGTATTTCCCAGTTGTCATGTACTCCAAGATGCACGATTACATCTTTGTTGTTGTGAAATTCTTGCAGGGCAGCTGTGACCTTGTCTAGAGATTCAGTAGTGAAGACAAGCGCTTGGGCCAAATACTGGAAATCGAGTAGGGCACGAATGGTGACAATGAACTAGCGTGGCGCTGCTCCGGCTATAGCACCTATGAGGTAGCGCTGGACTGCCTGGTGATCGTGGCCAGTAACCTGCTTCAATTTCGAGATTCCTTCATCGAAGGCCCGGTACCCTGTGAGTGTCTGTACGAGAGTGAAGCGAAAATCAAGTTCCGCAGACCCCACCACCTTGATGCACCACTGGATGTCGTGGTCCCACGTGAATTGATGAAAATGGTGTAGGACTTCCAGGGTGATGAAGTAGCATGGCTGCGATAACGGCCATCCATTCCAAAATGGATCGACGACGCCATTCAAGCCCAATCGCTTAACAGACTTGAGGAAGTGGTCGTAATCGGTCAGGGAATGTTGTGAACAGGCTGCATGGATTGTGGCAAGGACTTTATCTACGGTATGAGACTCGTGTTGATGAGCATCCCTGAAGTGTTTGGATGTCGCGACGGTGACTGGAGACACCGTGGGACCAGTTGTCACCAAGAGACTTTCTTCCGGGGTGTTTGCGATCCACGCGGCTATCAGTGTGAAACAATAATGAAGATTTCCCGCTGGGTCACTCATCATGACCCCAACGGCGGCGGTGGTCTTGAGGGGAGCTAGGATGATGTTGAGCGATTCGTGTACAAGGCGATCTTGAAGGAAGCTGTGAATCCAAGTGGTTTTGTGTACGAACTTCATGATGGGGAGTAAAGCGAGCAGGAGGTAGGCATGAAGGGAAGTTTTGCAGCAGACACGAGCGTCGATACTGGCCAGGCTAATTAGGAGGGGGTGAGCCATATGATTACCACTCATTATGGAAATGTTCGTCTTGTCAGACGATAACATGACTCCAAGAAGAGTAGCGCCCTGTGGTAGTTGTTCCTGACGCACATGAATACGAGTATGTAGCAAGTCAAAGAACGTCTTACCTGCATGTCCCAAGCACGCTCTCCACTCAACCACTCGTTGTAGATACAACAGATCTTCGCGGCGCTTGTTGAGACTTTCCTGGGAACAAACGAAATATATGGCTTGAACAACGGATGGCTGAGGAGTGCCTGTAGGCACTCAATGGGGTCGCGGTAGAAGAGGCGGATCGGTTTTTTGACGGGGTGGTGAGGTTTCAGCCTTTCACATACCCATTGCGGACCACTTGGAAGGATCTCTGCACGGGCCCGGAGTTCCTTGGCAGAATGAAAAGAAAGCGAGACGTTTCTGATCTGTTGAACGTCAGAACACGATACAGTATTATCAACACAAACGACTCATGATGTCAAGTGAGAGGAGACCATTGATTGCCGCCATACTAAGATGGGACCGCAACAGCCAAGACGCAAAGGCCCATTCCTGCTTCGATGCCCAAGGAAAGTATATGTTTTCTCACCGCTGTTCAGCAAATTGGTCTGCTCAAAAGGCGTCCATGAAAGTTTTTCTGCCAGGAAACGTTGACCCGCATCCCTTGAATGTCTCCACGAAGGGGGCTTGCTCCCTCAGGGCTTCAACAGCAGGTAGATCTTCAGAACGATGAGCGGGGGAATCGGCCATCTCAATGTCCTTGTCACACTCAGGATGATGCGGCAAATCGCATGTGTCATGGTTGAAGTCTTCAAATCTCTCTGGGAGAAGGTCCCTAGAATGGTGGACAGGAGGAGCTTCTGCTTTGTCATCAGACTCTAGAGCTTCGAAGAGTGACTTCCCAAAGCAGGGGCCAAGAGGTTGGTTTAAATGCTGGAGAACGTTGGTTACACTGCAGAACTTCTTGCCACAGTGGGGACACCTAATGGTTTTTGGTCCCCTGTGAGTCACTTTCGCCTGAGGCATGATGGCGGTGGCAGTCTACTGGTAAGGGAAATTCAGTGATACTGTGATAGAGTGAGGTCACTGAGGTGTGATTAGAGGCCAAGTTATTACGACGTTTTGAGCCACCACATATATGCCACAGATCAGTTTTGCCAAGCACCACGTTATGAAGGTATCTCCCATGCCTATGCCATGATGACTCAACTTGAAGCCACAACAATCCGCTATGCCACCATTCAACTCACCTATGCCACAGCTCGATTCTCAAATTTCTCCCAATGTCATTGATTCAGACAACGTCCAGCCAACCAACTTGGCCTTGGACAAATTCGAAAATCGCTCGGACTTATATCCCGAGTGTTGTGAGGTCCAATCAACGTATGGTCAGTCATTCACCGATGGTTGATACAACATGCAAGATGCAGTCATGCTGGTGGCAGCTGATATTCTCCCCGAATGTCATGGTTCTGTTTTGGTGAGTTTAAATCCTTTTACTGCGAATCGGACTCATTGTCTCTGATCAATTGCTAGCCTGAACAACCGGCTCCTCATTGGTGGACCATTCCTCCCGGCAGCAGTCAGGAGGCTTACCTCCTCCTCGAGGCCGCTCGCAGTGACCGTCCTATTTCCATGCTCAGGAAGGATCTCGTGTTCGAGGTTATTCACCGCAACATCATTGCTTTACAGCTCAATCAAATAATGCTCGAGAAGGCAGAGGAGGACCTGAGCAATGCAGACGAGCGAGTTGGTTATGTCCAACTCTCAATCCGTGAAAGCAGATACTCTGTTGCTGCAGAATATGCGATGCATGAAGAGCATAGCTTACTTTGACGCAAGGCCTGCACGTTCAGTGAGTGTCCTACATTGTTACCCATTCATTTATTGAGCGTTTTGATACTAGCCTCGAATTCCCCTCCCTCGCCACTCGCTCCGGCTGCTCTTGACGTTATCCTTGACTAACTGGGCCTCCACGTAGTACTCAGTCACGGTAGTATGTATGACTTGTACTGGCAATACTATTATGTCATGTTACTATTCAACACTTATCACCACGAACTCGGACATTTGTACTAGTAGTACTACTAGTAGTCACAGTAACTTAGAACCTTGTATTACTTCGAGTTAGTAGCACACCGACTTGGTAGCATGACCAACCGGGACTGAGTCCATCAATTCATGACAGCCTGAGGACTGCCATGACAGCCTGGCCTTGGGGTTACTAGACTGGGTGACCGGGTAATAAGTGGTTGTAGTCGGAATTTCGGTTAATTGTGTGCTGAGGTAATCCCAGCCCGGTGAGGTCTGGAGCAGTCTGGAGCAGAAGTTACCAGATTGGGTGTTCGGTTAAATGGTCCGAGGGACTGGAAGCTTGGCTAATAAGAATGACTGGTTTGCTGATGCTATCACAGTAACCCTCTCCCCCGCCAAGTCGTCTGAGCAGCCTTGGCCGCGGCCATCTCCGGAATTAAGGCATCAGCCGCTGAGACACCAAAGCCCGCGGTCCCCACAGCCTTCATTCCCCCTTCCCATGCCGTCACCATCACCCCCTTCACCATCAACAAGTGCTACTTGTTACAGGCTGGGAAGAGATCGAAAGGCAATACACTGAGTTGCATTGCACTATCGACCACGCTACTGAGGCATTCGTTCAAGCCAGCCTCCTTAGCTCCTCAGACCAGGACTTGTACCTCATGTATCCCATGGGGGATTCGAGCGTGGGAAGCCCGACCACGGAGTAGCTGGGTACCTGTTTTCCTTGCACCGCTTTCCTTTCCTTCCTTGTCTTTGATCTAATCTCATCCTGTACACTGCCATATGGACTCTATAGAAGCGTCCACTGCCTTCCGCAGTCCGCAGTATGACTTCCTTTCTTCTCTCGTCATCTCCACTCGCATCGCCCCTGGATGGTGCTTGTAGTTAGTACTTTCTTGGATGCTCCACTCTCCCGCTGCCAATTCTACTTACATTGGTAGTAGTTTCCCATCCCTTTCATAGTTACGTATAAAAGTGCCATTATCTGCGCCCATGTACTTTAGTTAGATCTATGCAATCATCAGCGTAACTTACTCATGCCGCTTGAAGTGAGCGAGACTTTCGATCTGGCTCGCAATCACCATACTTGTGTCCTTGCCGCATTAACCTTTACCTATTCGCTTCGGATCTTTGCACAAGCCCTCGCGCTTCTGATCGGCGAAGTAATAGTTCGCTATCGCGTTAACAAAAGATCTAACCCTTCCCCTGGCTCCAACTAACACGTTCGGAGCCACCTCACCCCCACCACGACTTCCTATAGGGTCCTGGATAGTTCTGACTCAGCCACCCCCCCTCCGTCCCCGCCTTCTCAAAGACCACCGTCACATGCGGCAGTTCCTCCTTGCCCACCTTTGTCACGTCATGTTCAGGATAGACGCTTGCCTCTATCAAGCGGAACACCTCAGATGCCCATCACACACCTCCCAATAGGACCAGAATGTTGGAGAGCTCGTAGCGCTTCCAGGAGTTCGCAAGATCCCCCATTCCTTGAAGCTGGGAAGACTCAACCCACCCCCGGTGGCTCCCCCCTCCCCTCCGCCAACCCGTTCCCGCCTGCCCTGTCCCCTAACGACGACGAAGTCCCTATTCACGTGGATACGGAACCTCTGCAGGACCCACCCGCAGAATCTTACGTACCACCTAGCGGAGAGCCACTCGACCTTCCTGGACTGCATCCCAACCCCGCCCCCTCTCCGCATCCCTCCCCCATGAACACAGGAAGTAGCCACAGAATGGCCAATGACGAAGACACCCATAATGCCACATCCCTTAAGGAGAACAAAGTGGCTCTACCAGATGCCTTTTCTGGTAACGCCAAGGACCCTCGCAGATGGATGTCACAGATGCAAGCCTACTTCCTGGTCAACCCTGCCATTTTCGGCACCAAAGAAGCCCCGAATGAGCAACAGATGGTTATCACGCTCCTTAACCGTATGAATAAGGGACGAGGAATGGCATTTGCCAAAAGTTGGTACAACCGCATACAGGACAATAACGTGAAGGAAGAAGACATCACCTTCGCTAAGGTCTCGAAGGACTTCTTAGCGCTTTTCTCCCCACTCTCCATCAAGCAAGAAGCAAGGAACGCTCTAGACACCATCAGTATGAGTGATTTCTGGGGGGACTTCCGAGAATTCAGGACAGCATTCAAACTGGACCTAGCCAGATCCCAGATGGACGACCAGGATGACATCAAAAGAATTCTCCACGGAGCGGTGTCCCTGGAGATAGCACAGAAAATGTCTGGGGTCAACGAGGAACCCAAAACGGCCAGAGAATAGCTGGACAAGGCAGGAGAGTTCTACAACAGGGACCTTCAGTACAAACACGACCGATGAAGAAAGGGGGGTCATTCTGCCTATTCCCACCCCTCCGACAACCACTGAAAGAAGGACCCTGACACAATGGACGTAGACGCCATTCAACTCACCCCTGACAAACGAGCTGAATGCTTCGCAAAGGGGCTATGCTTCATCTGTAGGAAGAAAGGATGCTCCGCCAGGAACCACAAGAAAAGAAAGGCTCCGTGGAAGGAGAGAAACAGGAACGCTCCGAGACAGGAAGTCAGAGCAACGGCAGTCGCTGACACCCCCCTGCAAAAGTTCGCTAGAAAGTTCAAAGTGTCGGAGAAAGCCGCCCTCGAAACTCTGAGGATCTGCTATTCGAAGCTGTCTGAAGACTCCGAAGAAGAAAGTGCTTCAGAAGAAGAAACAGCCATAAATAGGTTAACCCTGGACAAGGGTTTTTAGAAGGGAAGGAAGGATCAGCGTCTTCACTTCCCAGAATCGCTCCTGTATTTGTAACCGATAAGAAGTCCCAGTCAATGCATATCCCCCTCTCACTATACACCAGGACAACAGGACAAATCGCTGAAAAAAAGGCCCTTGTCAACAGCGGGGCAACCGGGTGTTTTATCAATCACCAACTTGTGGCCCACATGAAGTGGCCGAAACAACACCTTATCAGACCAGTAAAGGCTAGCAATGTGGACGGAACCATTAACCAAAACGGGTTAATACGATTCTCGGTCACCCTCCAGGTATGGATCGGAGATCGGGAATGTCAACAGACCTTTCTCGTCATCAATTGCAGAAAGGAAGATGTCATTCTGGGGCTGCCCTGGTTACGGGAACAGAATCCGATCATCAATTGGGCAACAGGAAGGGTCTTACTCACCTCACCTCCAAAACTACGTCACGATTCCCTGAAGGCAGTAACCCAACGGTACCTGGTCCATTACCTAGGAATGGATCCTAACGCTCGGATCACCAAATGGTGGAAGAAGAAACTAGACCATGAAGCGGCCAGGGCTTATCCCACGCGAAGGACAACGATCTCTACCAAAATCGCCACAGATGCTGCCAAATCAAAGGTCACACTACCAAAAGAGTACGAAGTTTACAAGGGAGTCTTCCAAGACCCGCTGCTAGGGGAACTCCCTCCAACCCAGGAATTCGATCATGCGATCGACCTCACGCCGGACTTCGTCCCATGACGAGCCAAAGCTTATCCCTTGAACCCGGAAGAACAAAAAGCCTGTAGAGAGTTCGTGGATGAACACTTGAAGAGTGGGAAAATCACCACTTCAAAATCCCCACAGGCCTCCCCTTTCTTCTTCATTCCAAAAAAAGATGGGAAACTACGGCTGTGCCAGGACTACCGCCACCTAAACTCAGGAACCATCAAGAACGCCTACCCCCTTCCCCTCATCTCGGACCTAGTAGACAAGCTAAAAGTGTCTTCAATCTTTACCAAGATGGACGTCAGATGGGGATATAACAACATCCAAATCCGACCAAATGACCGATGGAAGGCGGCGTTTAGCACCCCTTTTGGACTATTTGAGCCTACCGTAATGTTTTTTGGTCTTTGTAACTCTCCGGCCACGTTCCAGGCCCTGATGGACAGCATCTTTGGTGACCTCATTGCAGAAGGGTGGCTAGTAATCTATATGGACGACCTCCTCATCCACTCGGCTGACCAAGAAACCCACGACCAAGGAATGAAACAGGTGTTAGCCCGTCTCCAGGAACACAAACTGTACCTAAAGCTGGAGAAATGCAGCTTTAACGTCCCGGAGGTGGAGTACCTCGGAATGATCGTCAAAAAGGGGGCAGTCCTCATGGACCCCGTGAAACTCACCGCGATCGAAAATTGACATCCCCCCACCTCAGTAAAAGCAGTGCACTCCTTCATCAGCTTCTGCAACTTCTACAGGAAGTTCATCCCAGGGTTTTCGGACATAGTATGCCCACTCCATTCCCTCATCAAGAAAGGTGCCCCTTGGGAGTGGACCAGGGACCATCAAACCACCTTTGCTACCCTGAAAAGGGAATTCCTTAAAGCCCCCATTCTCCGATATCCCAATACCGCCAAACCATTTACTGTGATGACAGACGCCTCACTCGTCGTGGTGGGTGGAGTCCTAATGCAGCAGGATGCCACCGGTGACCTCCACCCTTGCGCCTATTTCTCCAAAACCTTCGGATCGGCTGAGTGGAATTACAACATCTACAATCGAGAAATGCTTGCGGTAATCCTGGCGCTCCACGAGTGGCGTCATTACCTCACTGGAATGGTCCACCTGGTGACTATCCTTACAGACCACTGAAACCTTACCTATTTTAAGCACCCCCAGGACCTCTCCCGTCGGCAAGCCCGCTGGCAAATGTTCCTGCAGGACTTCGACCTCATTTGGAAGGCACTTCCAGGCACCACCATGGGCCCTGCCGACGCCCTCTCCTGCAAGCATGAAGTCAATATGTCCAGGGATAACCCCCACGTCACGTTCCTCCCCCCCCGATGCCTTTGTCCGGATGATCGATGTCGCCATCACCGACAAGATCACATCCTCTACCTCGGAAGATCCCCTCGTCCTCCATGCCCTCCAGGCCCTGCGAGACCACTCCCCGATCCTCCCCCACTCCCATCGAGACAACTGGACCTTTACGGAGGGATCTCTCTACTTCAAAGGTCGTCTGTATGTCCCAGAGCCAGCGCATGCTGACCTCCTTCGGGAACTTCATTACTCCCCTGCCGGCAGCCACGAGGGCCACTTTCGCACCCTCCATCGGGTCTCTCGGGATTACTGGTGGCCAGGCCTTGCCGCCCATGTGCGTAACTTCGTCACTGGCTGCGCCGTTTGCCAGGCCGCGAAGGTGAACACCCACCCCACTGCCCCTGGGCTTTCCCCCATCCCCTCTCAAGCCCTGCGCCCATTCCAGCAGATCTCAATGGATCTCATCACCGACCTTCCTCCATCCTGGGGCCACGACTCTGTTTTGGTCGTGGTCAACCAAGGGCTTACAAAGGGGGTCATTTTCTGCCCTTGCTCCAAATCGATCACCGCAGAGGGAGTAGCAGACCTCTTTTTCCATTTTGTCTTTCCCAGGTTCAGCTTGCATGACAAATGCATCTCGGACAGAAGCCCTCCTTTCGCATCCACCTTCACCAAAGAACTGGCCTGCCTGCTCCATTATGACATTGCCCTCTCCACTGCCTACCACCCCCAAACCAACGGCGAAATGGAACGGGTGAATCAGGAGCTCAAAACTTACCTTAGAATATTCTGTGGAAATAAACCGGATGACTGGGTGGCGATGCTCCCCCTTGCCGAGTTCTCCCACAATTCCGCGACCCACTCCGCCACTAATGTAACCCCCTACTCCCTCATGATGGGCTACGAACCCAGAGCATACCCTCCATTGACCAAAACTACCTTCCTCCCGGCACTCAAATCCCGTGCGAAGCTTCTAGAAGAAGCTAGAAAGGAAGCCTTAGCGGCCCACCATAAGGCACAACAAGACATGAGAGAACGAGTCGCTTCGCGCTTCAAGGGGTGGAAAGTGGGAATGAAGGTCTGGCTCAAAGTGAAAGACCTCCGGGTCAAATACAAGAACAGGAAGCTAGCACCAAAGCGCGTTGGTCCCTTCGAAATAACTCAGGTCCTCAGCCACCTAAGCTACCGACTAGCCATTCCCACGACATGGAAGATCCATGATGTATTTCATGCGTCAAAGTTATCCCCAGCTGTCGCAACCCGAGAACACAGTCCTAGCTTTCCCGCCCCACTGCCTCAACTGATTGATGGGGAAGTGGAGTACGAGGTAGAGACCATCAAATGCCACAGAAGGGTGGGAAGGCAAACCGAATATCTGGTATCATGGAAAGGCTATGCACCATCGGAAGACTTGTGGGAGCCCGCCAGCAATCTTTCCCATGCCAAGCGGACCCTCAAAGAGTACCAACGGCGCTGTCAGGAAGACTTCCCATGCTCCTAACACCCCACCATGTTCTCCATCTGTGACCTCGTTGCCCTAGTCATTGTCTTGTTTTTCTTCCTCCTAGCCTATCTTGCATTCCTACTCTCCAAGAGGGGAATGGTCTTCCAACTCCAACGATCCCCAGCTGGGATCCAGATCACCATCGTTGCTCCCACCTATGCCTCCAATGCCGTCTGCCAGTCATGGACCTATTCTGCTCCAAGCGCCCCTCCACAATCCAACCCAAATTGGAACCCCACTTGGGACCCTGCCGACGGCGCAATATCCCAGGACTAGAATGGATGGACCAGGAACTCCCTGTTTAAAAAGGCCTGTCCGTCCTGTTCCCCTCATTTCCCCCATGCCTTACCTCCCCACCCGAGTCCTTGCTTGTAATGTCAACGCCACCTACCCTGATGGTGACCCTCTCCCCAAGTCCATCCCCTGGTTTACCCACCTCCTCACCCCTGAGCTCCAACTCGAGCTCTTGGACCTCCTCTCCCACTCTCCAGACCGACTGGTCGAGCTCAAGTGAGCCACAGCCCTCCCCTCCAACCACCCCCTCCTCCAACAACTACTGCCCATCCACGCCTCCAGGAGAGCCGCCCTCTTCCTCCAATGGTCTAAGAAGCCCACCCCCAATAAGGCCGCTGCCGTCTCCGCCATCACTCCCACAGTTCTCAACCTTTACAGGGAACTACCGGAACTGGGAATCTTCCCAGCCCTCGACCGCACCTCCTACGACATGCGGAACTCCCTTCTGCGTGATCTGTTCGCAGTGTTCCCCTTGGAGCAGTTTAGGGAATACATGGGAAGGGTTACAGGGAAGCTCGCCCTTAGGATCTCGGACCCCCCGCCCACCTTATCTCTCGCTGGAACTCCTGGCAAACGTGGCTGGAAGAAGAGATCTCGTGGAGGACCAGCTTCTTGGACCGCCAGGGAGGTATCCTTGGCAGTGGGCCACGCCACCCCCATTCTCTCCACCACCTCCTCCACCCAGCCAAACGATGCCCCTGTTGAGCTTCCCCCAGCCCCGGCTTCCCCCCACTCCCCTGTTGACCCACTGGGCGCAACCTCCCACTCCCCCACCCCCCTTCCCAGTCCTCCCCCCTCTTCCCTACCATCGCTTGACTTGATCAGCAATTCCGACTCGAAGGTCACCCAGGTGGGGTGGGAACTCGGAGCAGGAGAATATTTCACCACGCCGCACCACCTACCAGCCACAATTCGACCGGGCAGTCCGTCACCCACTCCACAGGTACTCCGCTCCCCCTGACGAATTAATCCCTCCGGCCTTGCTCCCCCGGAGAGGCCCCATTGTTACTCCTGTGACGACGACACCCACTTCCGTCCCAACTGCCTCCTCTACACTTGTAAGTTCTGCCTCGTCCGCGCCCCAGGACATCCCCAATACTCCTGCCCCCATAACCCCTACCGATGTGCTACCTGCGGTCTTAGAGGACACTCTGCAGCGGAATGCCACGATCTTGACTGAGACAACTGGGATGACAATGACGTTGTCTGGAACAAGGGAGACCCCGACGGTGAAGCCCGACCACGGAGTAGCTGGGTACCTGTTTTCCTTGCACTGCTTTCCTTTCCTTCCTTGTCTTTGATCTAATCTCATCCTGTACACTGCCATACAGACTCTATAGAAGCGTCCACTGCCTCCCACAGTCCGCAGTATGACTTCCTTTCTTCTCTCATCATCTCCGCTCACATCACCCCTGGATGGAGCTTGTAGTTAGTACTTTCTTGGACGCTCCACTCTCCCGCTGCCAATTCTACTTACATTGGTAGTAGTTTCCCATCCCTTTCATAGTTACATATAAAAGTGCCATTATCTGCGCCCATGTACTTTAGTTAGATCTAAGCAATCATCAGCGTAACTTACTCACGCCGCTTGAAGTGAGCGAGACTTTCAATCTGGCTCGCAATCACCATACTTGTGTCCTTGCCACATTAACCTTTACCTATTCGCTTCGGATCTTTGCACAAGCCCTCGCGCTTCTGATCGGCGAAGTAATAGTTCGCTATGGCGTTAACACTACTCCTGTGACTCCCCATTCCACTTCCATCCCAACTGCCCCCATTACACCTGTCCTGGATGTAAACAGGTTGCACCTAGACACTCCCACTATCAATGCACAGATAACCCTCAACCTTGTGATTACTGCAGAAAATGCGGTCATCCTTTCCGCTACTGCCCCAACCTGGTTGGTGAGGACGAACTTGAATGGGACAATACTGACGTCATCTGGAATGAGGGAGACGTCGACAGCCTGGATAGAAACTGAGCTTGTGGCTCAGCCTTGTGTGGGGGGTAATGTTACGGTTTGGGATGACTCATTGGTTCATGTGACAGAACTCAACGAGGCCATCAAGCAAGCCATCGAAGAGGGAACTTATGAGGGATATGTCTTGTTCTGTGATGGAGAACTACTTCTGGGGAATAACTTCCCTTGGGAAGATATAGACGGTGCATTCGCAATGGAGCAGTCTATTGACTGACTCCACTGGTATCTGGACTGTTTCACTTTGCTTCACCGCCTTCAGGCACAGGGCCCACACCACCACTTTCTTTCTCATCTGCTTCATCCTGTACACCACCATATGGACTCAGTTTAGACCTTTCTCTCACCAGACTGTATGCCTTCCCACAGGTGTGAGAACCTCTTCTCACACTTCTTCTATTTCGCTCTCACAGATGCCACCATACTCCCACTATCATATCTCTTATTATGATAGTGTGTTCCCCTATCCAAGTTACATATAAATACCCTAGACTGGCGCCATGTACCTTAGTTTGATCTATGCAATCTACCTGCGTTCTCATCTCCCTCTGCTTTGAGGATAGGTTCTTCAAGCGAGACTGTTGTTGAACTGGACTTCCTCTACCAAGCCTTACTAGTCATCCTTTACGTCTATTGCTCTCTGCTCGACGAACAGAGGAGACGAGACCAACAGGATGCGTATCGTAACAGGATGCTTGTCCATGTATCGGATGATGTCCAGTCCTGCTTTAACTCACCCAGTGTTAGGGTCATGCCAGACCCCACCTGGAACAATATGCTTTACATGGTCTTGCATGGCAAAGAGTTTGCACGCATCGCAGCTTGGTGCTTGGCGATTGCTGTAAATCGATGCAAGACAAAACACATGCCAGTGGTTGAATGACTCGTAATGCTCAGTCAAAAAAAGGATAGCAGGGCCAAATTGTCTGATGTACATAGGCAGGTGAAGTAGGAAGTGGAACTTTGCTTTCGTCACCAAGATGCTTGGTGCACATTTTGCGCTGATGGTAAGAAAGTCATTGATGACGCTCGATAGCTCAGCCTACGGTATACTGAAAGTTAATTGAGAGTATGCTGGAGGGATACTGTACTAACGAGGTAGCTTTCTGTGTCCTCAATCGAGGTATGCCACAGGAGGACGATGAGACACCCGATTACCAACCAACCGTCAAGGACAGTCTCAGGGACAAGATTGTATATCAAAAATGGCATCACTTGCACAAGGCTCTTGAAGTGCCTTCCAATGAGACCTCCCTTGTATCTGACAATGTACTCAGTGCTGAGTGTAGGGGAATTCAGACCATCTTTGTTGACAGATTCAAGCCAAGTCTGGAAGGTACCGAGTAAATGTCCCTTGTCAAGAATAAATGTGGTTTGGCCCCAGAAGTACTTGATGACACCGAGAAGAATGGTATGGAGGACCTCGGTGGGTGTATCTAAATGGACGTCCAGTCCTCATATGCCCAGGAGCGGGTTGATACAGTTGTCAATTGATTGACCACCGAGGAGGGCATTGAGCTTGTCCTGTAAATGCACCACGATCTCAGCTTCTGATTGTATAGGTTTACTAGCCACCCTCTTGTGCAGAACCTTGCCAAGTTTGAGTAGCCGGTTTATGATTGCAGTTGTTGCAGCGTTGTGAATACCAGATTGACTGACAGCAGACTTGACCTTCTCAGTTCCACCAGAAAGTATGGATAGCTGAATCTGGTGTTTCACTTGAGCATGAGTGTCTTCAGGCATATGCAACTCCTCACACTGTCCCAATCTGGTTAGCTGACCATCATGACCAAGCCAAACAGCAAATGATACCTCAAAGATTTTGCTGTATCCAAGATCTGTTTTCTTCTCGGTATCAGTACCGCCAACTTTACACATATGGCAGAAGTAGTTGCATCACAGTCCACCGTGGCTGCATTCTTCCACCTGCATTGGATTGTCACCAGTGATGATCAATTCATAAGGGATAAACACAACCTCTTCTTGATCCTTGATGTCAAATGCTATAATGGGATCACACATCGCATTTCTGATGTGTGAACTTAGTATGAAGCGCACGATCTAAACATACAAACTAACCGGATTGATTCCTTGAGACCTTGCATTAATTCCATGGGAGTCATGTACAGCAATCCTGATACAAACCGGATGGAAAATTCTTGTTCAAGCACCATACGTGGCAATAAAGTATTTGACACGTAAACCACATGGTGTTTATTCCATTGTTTCGAGATATTCCCTGAGACATCGTCCATGAATATGATCAGTGGTACAGTATAGACCATACGTCCACCAGATTTTACTCGAAGCGGGTTTGGCATGAGATTTGAGAAGGCAACAGATGAAGCTATACAAACGGCCTCAGCCTACAACATTTGTGAAATGAGATGACATACGTGCAAACTTGATGCTGGTGCTGCCAAGTTTGTGTCGCAGGTCTTGGAATGTATTGAAGAACATCGAAACCAGAATGGTAACCTATTCTGGATCGACTACAAATCCATCCTACACATTACCAAAGTGAGACAAATCATAAGGGAATTGCAATGACAGACCATAGTCCAAGAAACTTTGTGGCCAAGTGCTAAAGTAGTAGGTGCCATAGATTGTTCATCTGCTGATATCCTTTCTTGAAAGAATTTCTTTGGTATGAAGTACTGACCAGTTGACTGCTGGAGGAGTTCGTCAATGAAGTAGACCTCATGATCCACGTGAACGCATGGGGGTGCAATACTGTCTGGAAGATCTTTGAGCATCTTCTGTCCATGGTGGACTTGTGACATTCAACCTTGTCCATCCTCAGGATATACTTGCATTGCGAGTCGCATAACAGGATTTCCGAAGTCCTGCATTGAGGGATCATAGTAAGTGACAAGTGTTACAGTTTGGGACGACTCATTGATCCACACAACTGAACTCAATGACGCCATTGTGCCAGCCATCAAGGAGGGGACATACGAAGGATACGTTTCATTCTGTGATGGAGAAGTACTCCTGGGAGGTAACTTCCCTTGGGAGGATATAGATGGTGCGTTCGCTATGGAGCAGTCAGTTGACTGACTCCATCAGTATCTGGACTCTTTCACGTTGCTTCATCGCCTTCGGGCACAAGGTCCGTGCCACCACTTCCTTTCTTGTCTTATCCGTCCTGTACACTGTTATACGGACTCTGTTTAGATTCACTCCCACCAGATCCTATGTTTTCCCATCAGCATGGAACACCCGTCACACACTTGTCTAGTTCTTTCCCATGGACACCACCATTCTCCCACTATCATATCTCTAGTTATGATAGTGTCTTCCCCTGTCCCAGTTACCTATAAATACCCTAGATTAGCTCCATGTACTTCAGTTTGATCTACGCAATCTACCTGCGTTCTCATCTCCTTCCGCTGTGAAGATAGGTTCTTCCAGCAAGACCCCTGACGAACTGGACTTCCTCTACCAAGCTCTACTTGTAATACTCTACATCTATTGTTCTTTATTGGACAAACAAAGGAGACGGGACCGACAGGACGCATATTGTAACAAAAGATCAAACTCCTCCCCTGGCTCCAACTTTTAAGTTCGAAGCCCGCCTACCCAAACCATGTCCTACCAAAGCCCACCATCAGACAAATCCTCCAACAACCAAACCCAGACCCCTACCTCCTCACACCCTCACCCTCCACACCCCTACCAGGTGGTTCCTAATCCAGCATTGCAGACTACTCGCCCTTCGCCTCGAGGCAGGTGCATACCTGGTTCCTCGAGTCAAACCGGATCCATCTTCGGTGCACTAAGAACCCATCTTCGCTCTGGAAGCTCCCCAGAACCACAGACAGAGATTGATATGACTCCCGCCACAGCAGAGCTTTCTATCCCTCAGCAAAGGAAGGACGAGACCACCCACCCTGTACAGGACGAACAACAGGCTGAAGAAGGTGAGTACCCAGAACTGGAAGTCTCCATCCACATTGACACAGAACCACTTACAGACCCACCTTCGTGCTCTTACGAACCACTGAGGATGAAGAACCACCCACTCCCCGTATCCTCGCCTGAATTCATGAGAGAACGAAAGAAATCTTGGAAGGAGCCATGGCAGACGAAAACAGAGAGAACAAAGCAGCCCTTCCAGACGGCTTCTCTGGAGAAACAGAAGATGCCTGTTACAGGCTGGGAAGAGATCGAAAGGCGATACGCTGAGTTACATCGCACCATCGATTGCGCTACTGAGGCGTTTGTCCAAGCAGGCCTTCTTAGCACTTCCGACCGGGACTTATTCCTTGTGTATCCCATGGGGGACTCGAACGTGGGAAGCCCAACCACGGAGTAGCTGGGTACCTATTTTTCCTTGCACCGCTTTCCTTTCCTTTCTCTGTCCCGATCCGATCTTATCTTGTATACCGCCATATGGACTCAGTAGAAGCGCCACTGCCTTGCGCAGCCCGCAGTATGTCTTCTAGTCTTATCTCTTCATCTCTGCTCGCATCGCCTTCGGATGGAGCTTGCAGTATTTCATATTCTCTTCGGACGCTTTCCTCCTTCTACTATATCTCTCGTTATGGTAGCAGTTTCCCTCCCCCTCATAGTTACATATAAAAGCGCCACTATCAGTGCCCATGTACCTTAGTTAGATCTATGCAATCATCAGCATAACTTACTCATGCCACTCGAGTGAGCAAGACCTTTGACCTGGCTTGTAATCGCCATACCTGTGTCCTCGTCGCTTTGACCTTTACCTACTCGCTCCGAATCTTCGCACAAGCCCTCGCTCTCGTAATCAGTGAAGTAGTAAATCGCTATTACGTTAACAAAAGATCTAACTCTTCCCCTGGCTCCAACTAATATGTTTGGAGCCGCACCACCTCCGTCATGACTTCCTACAGGGTCCCAGACAGCTCGGACTCCGACACCCCCCCTCCCTCCCCACCTCCTAGAAGATCACCCCTGCACCCGGCAGTTCCTCCTCGCCCAGCTTCGTCACATCGTATTCTGGGTGGATGCACTCCTCTATCAAGTGGAACACCTCAGACTCCCATCACACACCTCCCACTAGGACCAGAACGTTGGAGAGCTCGTAGTACCTCCAGGAGTTCGCCACACCCTCCCCTCCTCGAAGTTGGGAGAACTGAACCCCCCGCCGATAGCCCCCCCACTCCTCCACCCACCCATCGCCCTTATCCCCGGATGACGAAGTCCCTATTCACGTGGATACGGAACCACTGCAGGATCCGCTGAAGGAATCTTATGTACCACCCCCAGAAGAGCCACTCAACCTTCCTCAACCAAACCCCGTCCCCATCCCCGTCCCCGTCCACACCCCCCATCCCTATTCCCCTGCCCGACTTCTGAACAAAGCAGCATCATGGCAGACGACGGGGCCACCCATGACGCTGCATCCCTTAAAGAGAACAAAGCGGCTCTACCAGATGCCTTTTCTGGTAATGCCAAGGACGCTCGCAGATGGATGTCACAGATGCGAGCATACTTCTCGGTCAATCCCGCCATCTTCGGCACTGAGGAAGCCCCAAATGAACAGCAGAGGGTTATCACACTCCTCAACTGTATGAATAAAGGAAGGGGAATGGCCTTTGCGGAAAGCTGGTACGACAGGATCCAGGACAACAACGTAAAGGAAGAAGACATCACGTTCGCAAAAGTAACGAAAGACTTCCTCGCCCTCTTCTCCCCCCTCTCGATCAAACAAGAAGCAAGGAACGCCCTAGACGTTATCAGCATGGATGACTTCAAGGGAGACTTCAGGGAGTTTAGGACGGCCTTTGAACTCGATCTAGCCCGATCCCAGATGGATGACCAGGAGGACATCAAGCAAATCCTGCGAGGGGCAGTATCCCTGGACCTAGCCCAGAAAATGGCAGGAGTCAATGAGGAACCCAAGACGGCCAGGGAGTGGTTAGATAAGGCTGGGGTTTTCTACGATTGAAACCTCCAATATAAGCATGATCAACGAAGGAAGGGAGGATACTACTCCTCTTCCTCTTCCCGAACTAGCTAAAACCACCGAAAGAAGGACCCCGATGCCATGGACGTCGACGCCATCCATCTCACCCCCGATGAACGAGCGGAATGCTTCGCCAAGGGGCTATGCTTTATCTGTAGGAAGAAGGGTTGCTCTGCCAAAAACCACAAGAAAGGGAAAGCCCTGTGGAAGGAACGAAACAAGAACCCCCTGTGCCAAGAAATCAGGGTAACCGCAGTCGCCGACACCCCTTTAGAGCGGTTCACCAAGAAATACAAGGTTTCCGAGAAAGCTGCACTGGAAACCCTGCAAATTTGCTATTCTAAACCCTCGGAGGATTCCGACAAAGAAGATGGCTCAGAGGGAGAAACGGCCGTAAACAGGTTAACCCTAGAGGAGGGTTTTTAGAAGGGAAGGAAGAGTCAGTGTCTTCGCTTCCCAGGATTGCTCCTGTATTTGTAACTGATAAGAAGTCCCAGTCAATGCATATCCCCCTCTCGCTATACGCTGGGACAACAGGACAAATCGCTGAAAAGAAAGCTCTCGTCGACAGCGGGGCCACCGGATGCTTTATCGACCACCAACTCGTGGGTCACATGAAATGGCCAAAGAAACGACTCGCTAGACCAGTAAAGGCCAGTAACGTGGACGGAACCATTAACCAGAATGGATTAATACGATTCTTGGTTACCCTCCAAGTGCGCATCGGAGATCGGGAGTGTCAACAGACCTTCCTTGTCATCAACTGTGGAAAAGAAGATGTCATTCTAGGCCTGCCCTGGTTACAAGAACAAAACCCAATCATTAATTGGGCAACAGGGAAGGTCCTGCTTACGTCACCCCCAAAACTACATCACGATTCCCCAAAAGCAATCACACAATGGTACCTGGTCCGATACCTAGGGATGGACCCCGACGTCTGAATCACTCGATGGTGGAAAAAGAAACTAGACCATGAGGCAGCTAAAGCCTACCCTGTACGAAAAACGACTATCTCCACCAGGATTGCCGCAGACACCGCCAAGCCAAAGGTCACCTTGCCGGAGGAATACGAGGCCTATACGAAAGTCTTTTCAGATCTGCCCTTGGGGGAACTTCCTCCAACCCAAGAGTTTGACCATGCCATTGATCTTACGCCCGATTTCATCCCGCGAAGAGCTAAGGCCTATCCGTTGAACCCCGAAGAACAAAAGGCATGCCAAAATTCATAAATGAACACCTAAAAAGCGGGAAAATTACGCCCTCAAAGTCTCCTCAGGCCTCGCCTTTCTTCTTTGTACCCAAGAAGGACGGGAAACTACGACCATGTCAGGACTACTGCCACCTAAACGCCGGAACTGTCGAAAACGCCTACCCCCTCCCACTCATTTCGGACTTAGTGGACAAGCTAAAGGAGTCTTCAATTTTCACCAAAATGGATGTCCGATGGGGATACAACAATGTCCAAATTCAGCCGAATGATCAATGGAAGGCAGCATTCAGTACCCCGTTCAGGTTGTTCGAGCCCACGGTCATGTTCTTCGGCCTCTGTAACTCCCCGGCCACATTCCAAGCCTTGATGGACAGCATCTTCGGCGATCTCATTGTGGAAGGATGGCTAGTAATCTATATGGATGATCTCCTTATCCATTCTGCGGACCAGGGAACCCACGACCAGCGAACCAAGTTGGTGTTAGCCTGCCTACAGGAGCACAAACTGTACCTCAAACTGGAAAAATGCAGTTTCAACGTTCCAGAGGTAGAATACCTGGGAATGATTGTCCGCAAAGGAGCCGTCCTCATGGACCCAGTAAAGCTTACTGCAATCAAAGCTTGGCGTCCCCCCACGTCGGTAAAAGCAGTCTGATCCTTTATTGGATTCTGTAACTTCTATAGGAAGTTCATCCCTGGTTTCTCGGACCTGGCACACCCCCTGCACTCCCTTACTAAGAAGGGAACCCCCTGGGAATGGACCAATGACCATCAGACCGCCTTCCTGGCCCTGAAAAACGAATTCCTCAAAGCCCCTGTCCTCCGATACCCCGATACTGACAAACCGTTCACCGTGATGACGGACGCCTCGTTAGTCGCGGTGGGGGGAGTGCTCATGCAGCAGGATGCCACGGGTGATCTTCACCCCTGCGCCTATTTCTCGAAGACCTTCGGCTCGGCAGAACAAAATTACGACATTTACGACCGCGAAATGCTCGCAGTGATCCTAGCCCTCCATGAATGGCGTCACTACCTAACCAGAACGGTCCACCCGGTGACCATCCTTACCGACCATAGGAACCTTATGTATTTTAGGCACCCCCAGGACCTCTCCCGTCGCCAGGCCCGGTGGCAGATGTTCCTTCAGGACTACGACCTTATTTGGAAAGTGCTTCCGGGCACCGCCATGGGTCCGGCCGATGCCCTCTCCCGGAAGCATGACGTCGACACATCGGAGGATAACCGGCACGTCACGTTTCTCCCGCCTGAAGCCTTCATCCGGATGATCGACGTCGCGATCGCCGACAAAATCGTGGCCTCCACCTCCGCTGACCCCCTCGTCCTCCACGCCCTCCAGGCCTTACAGGATCACTCCCCGATCCTCCCCCGCTCCCATCGTGACGATTGGACCTTCACCGAGGGCTCCCTCTACTTTAAAGGACGGCTTTACGTTCTGGAGGTGGCATGTGCGGACCTCCTCCGTGAACTCCACTACTCTCCCACGGGCAGCCATGAGGGCCGCTTCCGCACCCTCCATCGGATCTCTCAGGACTACTGGTGGCCGGGCCTGGCTACCCACATTCGAAATTTTGTTGCCGGGTGTGCCGTTTGCCAGGCCGCAAAGGTCAACACCCACCCCACTGCCCCCGGGTTGTCACCCATCCCCTCTCAGGCCCTCCGCCCATTCCAGCAGATCTCTGTGGACCTCATTACTGATCTTCTGCCATCGCAGGGCTCTGACTCGGTCTTGGTCATGGTCGACCAGGGTCTTACGAAGGGGGTAATTTTCTGCCCCTGCTCCAAGTCGATCACCGCGGAAGGGGTAGCAGACCTCTTTTTTCGCCTTGTCTTCCCCAGGTTCGGCCTTCACAACAAATGCATCTCCGATAGAGGCCCCCAATTTGCATCCACCTTCGCCAAAGAGTTAGCCCGCCTACTCCACTACGACATAGCCCTCTCCACGGCCTATCACCCTCAAACCGACGGAGAAACTGAACGGGTAAACCAGGAACTCGAGACCTATCTCCAAATATTCTGCGGAAACAAACCCAATGACTGGGCAGCAATGCTCCCCCTCACTGAATTCTCCCATAACTCAGCAACCCATTCCGCCACCAATGTAACCCCCTATTCCCTCATGATGGGTTATGAACCCAGAGCTTACCCTCCACTAACCAAAACCACCTTCCTCCCGGTACTCAAGACTCGTGCGAAGCTCTTAGAGGAGGCTAGGAAAGAGGCCTTGGCAGCTCACCACAAGGCCCAACAGGACATGAGGGAATGGGTTGCATCCCACTTCAAGGGGTGGAAGGTGGGGACGAAAGTCTGGCTCGAGGCCAAGGACCTCAGGATCAAATATAAAAGCTGAAAGCTGGCCCCGAAACACGTTGGCCCCTTTGAAATAACCCAAGTCCTTAGTTGCCTCAGTTACCGATTGGCAATCCCCACGATGTGGAAGATCCACAACGTGTTCCATGCATCGAAGCTATCCCCGGCAATCTCGACCCGAGAACACGGACCCAGTTTCCCCGCCCCACCACCTCAATTGGTTGACAGAGAAGCGGAATATGAAGTCGAAACCATCAAACGCCACAGGAGGGTGGGAAGGCGAACCGAGTATCTGGTATCATGGAAAGGCTATGCTCCATCGGAAGATTCGTGGGAACCCGCCGGAAACCTTTCCCATGCCAAAAAAGCCCTCAAGGAATATCAGCAGCGACATCCGAAGGACTTCACACGCTCCTAACACCCTGCCATGTTCTCCATCTACGATTTCCTTGCCATCGTTGTCCTCAGTTTCTTTTCACTCGCCGCCTATCTCGCGTCCCTACTCTCTAAGAGGGGGATGGTTGTCCAGATTCAGCGGTCCCATACTGGGATCCAAATTACCATCGTCGCCCCCTCATACGCCTCGAATGCTACAGGTCAGTCTTGGACCTACTCCGCCCTGACCGCCCCACCTCAGTCCAACCCGAATTGGAACCCCACGTGGAACCCAACCGATGGGGTGGTGCCCCAGGACTAAACGGGAAGCCAACTGAGAAAGTATTTATACCCCGTCCGCATCATCCCTTCTCCAATTCCCCTATGCCTTACCTCCCAGACCATGTCCTCACCTGCGACATCCACGCCACCTACCCTGATGGTGACCCTCTCCCCCAGTCCATCCCCTGGTTCCCAGAGTTCCTCATTGCCGAGCTCCAACTGGAGCTCTTGGACCTCCTCTCCCATTCCCCAGACCGAGTGGCCGAACTCAAGCGATCTGCAGCCCTCCCCTCCGACCACCCCATTCTCGAACAGCTACTTGCCATCCACACCTCCCAGAGGGCCGCCCTCTTCCTCCAATGGTCCAAGAAATCCACCCCCAATAAGACCGCTGCCATCTCCACCATTGCTCCCGCAGTTCTCGACCTTTACAGGGAACTACCAGGGCTTGGAATCTTCCCAGCCCTCGACCGGACCTCCTACGACATGTGGAACTCCCTTCTGCGTGATATGTTTGCAGCGTTCCCCCTGGAGCAGTTTAGGGAGTACATGGGACGAATTACAGGCAAGCTTGCCCTTAGAATATTGAACCCCCCGCCCGCCATATCTCTCGCTGGAACTTCTGGCAAGCGTGGCAGGAAGAAGGGACCTCGTCGAGGATCAGTTGCTAGGGCCGCCGGGAAGATACCCCTGGCAGTGGGCCACACCCCCCCGTTCCCTCCACCCCCCCCCTCCACCCAGCTGAACCATGCCCCGCCTGCAGTTCCCCCAACCCCGTCTTCCTCCAACCCCCCTGTCCACCCACTGGGCGCAACCTCCCACTCCTCCACCGCCCCACCCAGTCCTCCCTCCTCTTCCTTACCATCGCTTGACTCGGTCAGCGATTCCGACTCGGAGGTTGCCCAGGCGGGCTGGGTACTTGGATCAGGAGAATATTTCTCTGCGCCGAACCACCTACCCACCACAATTCGACCAGGTAGTCTGCCGCCCCCTCCGCAGGTACACCGCACCCCCAGAAGAGTCAATCCCTCAGGACTTGCTCCCCCGGCGCGGCCCCGTTGCTACTCCTGCGACTCCGACACCCACTTCCGTCCCAACTGTCCCCTCTACACCTGTAAGTTCTGCCTCGTCCGCTGCCCAGGACATCCGCAATACTCCTGTCCCCGCAACCCCTATCGATGCGCTACCTGCGGTCTTAGAGGACACTCTGCAGCGGAATGCACAGATCTTGACTGGTACAATTGGGACAACAACGATGTCGTCTGGAATGAGGGAGACCCTGATGGCTACTGAGTCGGAGCCTCAGTCACAACTGGAGGGTAATGTTACGGGCTGGGAAGAGATCAAAAGGCGATACGCTGAGTTACATTGCACCATCGATTGCACTACTGAGGCGTTTGTCCAAGCAGGCCTTCTTAGCACTTCCGACTGGGACTTATTCCTTGTGTATCCCATGGGGGACTCGAACGTGGGAAGCCCAACCACGGAGTAGCTGGGTACCTATTTTTCCTTGCACCGCTTTCCTTTCCTTTCTCTGTCCTGATCCGATCTTATCTTGTATACCGCCATACGGACTCAGTAGAAGTGCCACTGCCTTGCGCAGCCCGCAGTATGTCTTCCAGTCTTATCTCTTCATCTCCGCTCGCATCGCCTTCGGATGGAGCTTGCAGTATTTCATATTCTCTTCGGACGCTTTCCTCCTTCTACTATATCTCTCGTTATGGTAGCAGTTTCCCTCCCCCTCATAGTTACGTATAAAAGCGCCACTATCAGTGCCCATGTACCTTAGTTAGATCTACGCAATCATCAGCGTAACTTACTCACGCCGCTCGAGTGAGCGAGACCTTTGACCTGGCTCGTAATCGCCATACCTGTGTCCTCGTCGCTTTGACCTTTACCTACTCGCTCCGAATCTTCGCACAAGCCCTCACTCTCGTAATCGGTGAAGTAGTAAATCACTATCGCGTTAACAATGCCAACCAATGGCACAACCAAATGTGCGCGTATTTCAATGCCAACCCCCAGATCTTCGACCACACTACTACCAAAGGGGACAAACAGCAAACCATCACCTTCCTAAACCACATGAGCAAAGGACAAGGACGAGCGTTCACTGAAGGATGGTATGATAGGATGTATGGGGATGACGAAGAAGGGAAGAAAGTCACCTTTAAAGACGTATTGGAAAACTTCCTTACCACCTTCTGCCCGGCCTCTATGGAGCAATGCACTTGGAACACCCTCCATGCGATGGACATCAGGAAATTCAAAGGAGATTTCCACAAGTTTAGGACCGTCTTTAAGCTAGAGGCTGGAAGGGCAAAGATGAAAGATATCAATGACATCTTTCGCATCTTATGAAAGGCAGTAGATCTAGATATGGCCAAGGCTATGGCCCTGGTCGTCCCCCAGTCGAAGAATATGAAAAAATGGCTGGATAAGGCAGGAACATTCTACGACCTGGCCAAACAAAATAAGTATGACTGCGGAGGAGGATCAGGATGGATGCCGTCCATCAGGAGGCACAATAATGAAAAGGACCCTTACCAAATGGACGTAGACACTATTTGCCTTACCCCCGATGAACAAGCAGAATGCTTTGCTAAGGGGCTATGTTTCATTTGTAAAAAACCTGGATATTCCACAAGAAACCACCCACACAACCCTGGCGGGTGCTTTAGGGACAGGAATCGGAATAGGAATGACAGGAACGGCAACGGAGGCTGTAACCAAATAAGGGTGATGGAGGTCAAAAAGGAATCCCAGGTGCAGAAATTTATAAAGGAACAAGGAATCTCCGAAGAGACAGTGATTAAGACCCTCAGGATCTGCTACCAGAAGCTTGACGAAGAAAAAGAGGACAGCAGCGACGATGAAGAAGCTGCTAATCACGTACCCACTAGCTTGGATTTTTAAAAGGGAAGGAAGGATCGATGTCTTTGCTTCCCTGGATTGCCCCTGTAATTGTAACCAGTACCAAGTCTAAATCAATGAGAATCCCCACTTCCCTTTATACTGGTACCACAGGGCAAATTGTCGACAAACCCGCTTTAGTAGATAGCAGGGCAACCGGATGCTTCATAGATTGGCATCTAGTGAACAAAGCTGGATGGAGGAAAGAGCGGATGAAAACCCAATTAAGGGCAAGCAACATGGACGGTACCACAAATAGTAATGGCCTGATCCACCATCAAGTCACCCTGACGTTATGAATTGGAGATAAGGAACAGCAATGACAGTTCATGGTCATAGACTGCAGTAAAGAGAGCCTGATTTTAGGACTTCCCTGGTTACGCGAAACCAACCCCCTCATCGACTGGGCGAAAGGAACCATGGAACTTCCCCATATAATGCCAAAATTACGGCATGACTCTCCCAAGGTGACCACCCAGCGATACCTTGTACAATACTTGGAAATGGACCCAGACACTCAGATAGTGAAACTCTGGAAAAAGAAGCTGGACTACAAAGCAGCCTGTGCTTACCCGGTATGAAAGACCACAGTATCCACCACCCTGGCAGCCGCAGCGGAAAAAACCAAGGTAACCCTACCGTCAACCTATCAGGCCTATGCAGAGGTCTTTGGAGACCCCTCTCCTGGAGAACTCCCACCGTCAAGGATCTTTGATCACATGATAGACCTTGCCAAAGACTTTATTCCGAAGTGGGCCAAGTCCTACCCCCTGAATCTGGCTGAGACCCAAGCATGCAGGGAATTCATCAACAAACACTTGAAAAGTGGGAAGATTGCCCCTTCCAAATCACCCCAAGCATCCCCTTTCTTCTTTGTGCCCAAAAAGGATGGGAAACTCTGCCCCTGCCAAGATTATTGCCACATCAACTCGGGGACAGTAAAGAATGCCTACCCTCTCCCGCTTATCTCCAACCTCGTCAATAAACTAAAGGATTCCTCAATCTTCACTAAGATGGATGTAAGATGGGGATATAACAATGTCCTCATTAAACCGGAGGATCGATGGAAGGCAGCCTTTGTCACCCCATTCAGGCTTTTCGAGCTGACTGTAATGTTCTTTGGGCTCTGTAACTCCCCCACAACCTTCCAGGCCCTCATGGACCACATCTTTGGAGATATGATTGCCGAAGGGTGGCTGATCATCTATATGGACGACCTCCTCATCCACTCCAAAACTCAACCGGAACATGATGAGCGGACTCAAATGGTTTTGCAACGGATGCAAGACCACAAACTCTACCTTAAGCTGGAGAAATGTAGCTTCAATGTGCCTGAGGTCAAATACCTGGGGATGGTGGTAAAGAAAGGTGAGGTTAAGATGGATCCTACAAAATTGACCGCAATAGAAACCTGGCAACCCCCCACTTCTGTCAAGGCAGTCCGATCCTTTATTGGTTTCTGTAACTTCTATCGGAAGTTTATTGCTAATTTCTCAGACCTCGCACGTCCGCTCTACTACCTGACAAAAAAAGGAGCCCCCTGGACCTGGTCGCCCGCATGTCAGGAGGTGTTCGCTAAGCTAAAAGCTACCTTCCTGACTAAGCCGGTACTCCATGTTGAACAGTAGTAGAAATGGTTCCGGAGCATTCCAGTGCTTCCAACCCCAGAAGCAGTGGACCTGCACCAGTGGAATGCTTCCACTTCCGGAAGCAACTTTCCCATGATCCGGAATCTCCAGAACTGAAGCTCGCACTCGCGTAGTGTACAACCACACATACAAAGACACACCAGGTCCTCATGTACGCTTATTTTATATCTACCTACCTGACTATTATGTCTACTGCTGTCAAGTCCGCATTTGATGCTATCCCCATCCTCGATGGCTCGAACTACCTCTCCTGGGCACCACTCATGGGTCCATACCTGAAGACCCAAAGTTGCTACTACATGATTACTAGGCAGTGCCCAGATGATGAAGATGATAAACAGCAGACTTGGGATATTGCCAATGATAAGGCTTCTGGAACAATGCTCCTCAAAATGACGTCACAACTCCAGGACCATTGGGCAACCAAGGATACTGCTGAGGAGATTTGGACTGGTCTTGAGAAGCAATTCTCCACATCCCTTGCTACTGTCTTCCTCGAGTTCAAGAAGATGCTCAATACTCAGATTTCTCCCACCAGCCATCCCGCTCCAGCTTTTGCCAAACTCTCTGCCCACTTCGCCCGACTCAAGGAATTTGCCTACCCTGTTGACAACAAGCTCCAGGTCATGATTGTCATGGCCAAACTCCCTTCATATATGGACAACATCACCCAGATGCTAAACCAGAAGAGTATTGACTCTCTGAAGATGGAGGACTATGTCGTCACGGAAGTCGTTGGAAGCGGAGAAAGTGCATCCACAGTCTGAAAGACAGAGAAGAAGCCAGCTGCTGCTCCAGTTTCAGTTGCAGAACTCAAAAACACGACCATACTTGCTTGGCAACAACAGGTACAGCATTCCCGCACCGGCACCAAGGGGAATCAACCCCAAGCAAACAAAATTAGTGCTGTGAAGCAGAAGGGACAGGAACCACAGTTCCAACAACAGCAGACATCTGGAAACTCCGGAACCGTAAGCTCTGGAAGTGGGAAAGGCAAGGAGAAGGACACGCCTAACCAAGAGGAAAGTGCGCAGAAAAAGAAGAAGTCTAGAGGAAAGCGATCCAAAGAAGGTCAAGAAAAGGCTGACAATCAACGCAACAACTTTGCATTGTTTGCATTTGCTACCACCACCTCTTCCACTCCCTTCACCACCACCTTCACCTCACCTACTGTTGATCCACAATCTCTGGCCCACACCATGGGCGCTCAACAATATGGTCCACCAGCATTTCCCCAAACGCAACGTGCCATCTCTCTCGCCCATTGCATTGGGGTCACCCCCACTTGTGAAACAGTATGAATGCTAGATCCAGTTGCCAACTGGAACTATCATCCGGAAGATGAGCCTTGCCTCTCACGTCCCACCAAGCATGCTTACCTTATGGAGCGTCTGGAATCAGTTCTGATGACTTCCAATCCAGAAACTCCAGAAGCACTGGAAGCATCGGAAGCATAATTGGATGAGGACACTGTCTCCCTTGGAGAAGATGACACCGAAGAGAATATCTTTAGCGAGTACTTCAACTTTGGAACAGAGGACAATAGGTCTGTCTCTCCATCCTCGCATCCAACGGATGACTCACTACCCTGTTCACAGTGGTATGTAGAGTATATATACACATCTGTTGTAGATAGCGATGAATCAATCTCCCTCACTGGAAGTGAATTCAACATGTGTGATCGTTGTAAACATCGCGATAACCACAGAATTCCGAGCAAAGTATGGCGTACCATTTGAAACCCCACAATTTGCACAAACAGCCAATGGACCAGCTCTGATCACTGGGCAGGGAACTGTCATTATTGAATTCCAAGGATCTAGAGTCAGGCTATCATCAACAATCTTCATGCCGAACTCCAATGTCAAACTCATCTCCTTGGGTACGCTGTTACAAGATCCAGCACTTTCCATCCGTTCTGGCAGGAACTGTCTAGACTTGTGGAATGCACAGACCAAATCGCGCATCCTACAGTTCCACAAACATCCGGGATCAACAATGTACTTCTTGCGTGCTCCAGCTGTGAAGCCACCAACAAACCTCCTATTTAATCCAGAGGACTATGAGCTTCTACATCAAAGGCTAGGACATGCATCTTCAGATGTCATCTGTGCTGCCAAAAAGCACTTGAAAGGATTCCCTGCAGTAAACATACCTGCGGAAGCCCCTGTCTGTCCGGGTTGCCAGCTTGGAAAGCAACCCAACCGGTCATTCTACCCAACTGAGCATTGTGCTACTGATGCATTTGACCTCATCCACTCAGACTTAAAGTCGTTTGAGGTAGAATCCTATCACAAGAGCCGGTACATAATCATCTTCTATGATGATTTCACCTCCATGTTGTGGTTGAAAGCCATCTGGAACAAATCCAATGCCCTTCCAGCCACCCAACAGTTCATAAAATACATCCAAACACAATGGAACAGCCAAATCAAAGGATGGATGTCTGATGCTGGGGGAGAATACAAGTCAAAGGCTTTCAATGAGATGCTGCACAATGAAGGGATACATATCTATCAAAGTGCTCCTCACACTCCTCAGTAAAATGGCCATGCCAAGCAACATATCCGGACATTAATTGACAAAGCACAGGCGATGCATCTTCATGCTTGCCTTCCGGACTCATACTGGGAATTTGCAGTAAATCATGCATCCCATGTATATAACTGAACTCCCTCGCGACGGTTGAACTGGAAAACCCCAATGGAACTCCTTACCAATGAACAGCCCTCAGTAAATCACTTGCGTGTCTTTGGTTGTGCTGCATACATGCACCTACCACAAGAGACTCAAGGAGGCAAGCTTCAGCCTAAATCCCAATTGATGATATATCTTGGGGTCTCAGCAACAAATGACAGCAACATGCTGTTCATGACGCCCAACAACACCCTTGTCACCTCTGCTCATGCAGTATTTGATGAGAATAAGCCTTCAGATACTGAGCTAAGGATCCCTGGTGGACTTCCCAAAACACCTGATCAATCAGAAACTCCGGAAACTCCGGAAGCACCAGAAGCACCAGAAGCACTGGAAGACTCAGAAGAAGAGATTGAGCACCTCACCCAGGAAGGGGGAGTGAAATTAGCTCATTATCTTTGTGCTTGCGCTGTTCCAGATAGCAGCAGCGAAGGAAACACAAACTATCGCAAATGGTCCTACAGAGACATTCTGCGTTTACCTTCCGACGAACAGAAACTATGGCATGATGCCTGCATGACTGAGCTGCAAATGCTCCAGGAACACAAAGTTTTTGAAGTAGTTGACAGACCTCCAGCATGAAAGGTCATTAAAAATCGCTGGGTATTTGATGTCAAATCCGATGGCTGGAAGCGAGCCAGACTGGTCACAAAGGGTTTTTCCCAGATCAAAGGAATTGACTACAATGAAGTCTTCTCCCAAGTAGTCCGATTTGAGACTGTGCAAATGATGCTTGCTCTTGCCACTCTAGAGGACTGGTATATCACCAGACTTGATGTACGGAGTGCTTACCTGTATGGTCCACTGGATGAAGAAATCTACATGGAGTTTCTGGAAGGCTTTGCATCTCTGGAGCTAAAAGGCAAAGTCTTGAAACTCAAACGTGCACTCTATGGCCTCAAACAAGCCGGCTTGGCCTGGTCACGTACACTCAAAAAGTCCATGCAAGAGCTTGGCTTCCAGCAAATCCATTCCGATGCTGGAATATACATCTACAAATGTGGCAAAATCTATGTCATTGTCTATGTGGATGATGCACTATTCTGTGGTCCCCACAAAGCTGAGGTTGATCACCTCAAAGCTCTCTTTATGAAGAAGTGGGAATGCAGAGATCTTGGCGATGCGCGCGAGTTCCTCTGGATGAGGATCTGTCGAGATCACATCAACCGCTTGATTTATCTTGATCAATGTGAGTATCTGGAGAAAGTCCTAGAGCATTTTGGACTCACAAATGCAAAGTCTGCTCAGACACCTCTACCCCAGGGATATTATCCAACCAAAAATACTGAACCAGTCAATCTGGAACTGCGGACGTGCTTTCAAACAGTAATTGGATCCCTACTCTACATCATGCTTGGAACATGCCTGGATATTGCTTACGCAGTTACCCAACTTGCAAGACAATCTGCAAATCCATCCAATGAACATCTCCAAAAGGCCCTCTACATATGCCAGTATCTTATAGGAACCCGAGACTATTCTCTCATTTATGATGGCAAGAGTGGCACCAGAATCACAGCCTCTACTGACCACTTCAGGCGACCCCCCTGGATAGGCTATTAGCCTCAAGTTTTCTCACTAAATATTGAGGCTAATAGCCTATTTACATTGGGTGTTCCCAGGGCATCCTCTACCACTTGTGGAAAATGGATATATATGTGATCTGAGTGATTATGTAAGTTGTCATATGCGGTGTGGGATTCCCAAAATGACCTCTGGGACTTCCAAACAATACCTATTTTTGAAAAAATATAATTTGATGATAATTGCATGCTATTGGTGATTATAGGCCTACAAATGGGATTCCCAGAAACAAAAAACTTCTAATTCTACTTCTATACATCAAATATCCAGCTAATAAAAATAATTATATTTTTTGGGATTCCCACACATGTAGGCATCTCAAACAAGCAATGAAATACAATGGGAATTAATCACATCATAGGATGCAACCTTATAGGCATTTGGAACTCGACTGATTTGACATGTCTGCAATCAATTAAATTTGACACATTCACATGTATGCAACATTATTGGACATGACTATTGTAGTTATTTGTCAATTTTTTTTTGCAAGCCACAATCATGAAAGGATCCTGAATAAGAACAAATACTTTGCCTTGTTTCATCTCACTGGAAGGACTGCAGATCAATTGTGCACTTGCAACCAACAATGTTGACTCTAGAGCTGTTCCAAATATTTGCCCTATCCAACGAGTTCAAGTTGTTACCTGTAAGAGATTGCTCTGAATTGGATTGCATGACTGGCTCACTCTGATCAGTGTCCTAAGGTCCAGCAAGAGGAGAAAATTGAACTAGTAAAACTACTAGAATGCATGCCTATTCTGGTCAAGGAGAGTGTTGATGAACCTGCTGCAAAGATCAATGTACTTCTTCAAGTGTTTATATCATAGCTCAAGCTCAAAGGTGTGTGCCCTTCAAACTCCTATTGTCTCTTGTTATTTACTGTATATGCTTTCACTCAGGATTTGTGTTTGTTGCAGACATGATTTTCCAATAATCTGCTGGTCACATACTACACACTATGTTTGAAATATGTCTTAAGCAAGACTTGGCTATACCTGCCAGAGTGTGTCTTTTGTTATGCTAGATGGTAGAACAATGATTGTCAGTTCCTGCTTTGTCCCTCTTCTACACTTGGGGCTCAATGGCACCACTTCATCAGTTCAGGGGTGTGCCATAGGAAGTAATAAGGAAGGCCATGGGCAAAGAAAATTGTGCATATCCACAAACATGTTGTTGTCAAGTATGGTGCTGATACAACTGTCTCTTTTTTAGCCTTGATACCAATGCTTTGACCTGCACCCACCCAAGCTTGGCAAGCTCATTGGCATTCCTAACATTGGTTGCCTGGTTCACTGACTTGTTCACAATTTCACCAAATTGCAGTAGGTATTCATTTGATGTTTTGACTCAGATCCCCAGACTTCAAGCACAAGTGCAACCTATTACAATTGTGAGTGATGAAAGTCTCACCCATAAAAGTGGGATGCCCAGCCACACTCATAAGCTTTCCTAAGCTTTCAATCATGCAAAATGGATGCTCAATGACACCCATGGGCATTCCACTACACACAATTGGAATCCCATCATACACAGTGGGATGCCCAATGACAATCATGTGTTCCCACTATTCCGTAATGGGAATCATAAGTATAATAGTGGGATACCCAAAGATATAAATGGGCTTCCCACTGTACTACTATGGGTATCCCACCATCTGCTTTGGGAGTCCCAATATGCATAGTGGGATACCCAAAGGCATTAATGGGCTTCCCAGCATACTGCTTTGGGCATCCCACTATCTGCCTTGGGAGTCCCAGCATGCATAGTGGGATACCCAATGGCATTAATGGGCTTCCCATCATACTGCTTTGGGCATCCCACTATCTGCCTTGGGAGTCCCAACATGCATAGTGGGATACCCAATGGCATTAATGGGCTTCCCATCATACTGCTTTGGGCATCCCACTATCTACCTTGGGAGTCCCAATATGCATTGTGGGATACCCAAACACACTCTTGGGGCTTCCCACAATGCACCTTGGGAGTCCCATTGTCTATAGTGGGATACCCAAAGACATTGCTGGGCTTCCCATTATACCACTATGGGTATCCCACTATGCATCTTGGGAGTTCCATTATCTGTATTGGGATACCCAAAGACATTTCTGGGCATCCCACTATACCACTATGGGCATCCCACTATGCATCTTGGGAGTCCCATTATCTATATTGGGATACCCAAAGACATTTCTGGGCTTCCCACTATACCACTCAGGGCATCCTACTATGCATCTTGGGTGTCCCATTATCTGTATTTGGATACCCAAAGACATTACTGGGCATCCCACAATGCACCTTGGGAGTCCCATCATGTATTGTGGGATATCCAGATATAGTCATGGGGTTTCCCACTATATGATGATGGGCATCCCACTGTGTGCCTTTGGAGTCCCATCATCCATAGTGGGATACCCAAATACATTCATGGGCCTCCCACTATAGAATGATAGAATTCCCACTATGTACCTTGAGAGTACCATCATGCATAGTGGGATACTGAAGACACTCATGGGCTTC
>JBBPTU010000098.1:0-44982 GCA_038094295.1 Tylopilus aff. beelii
GTAGCTAGATGCTGTTTCATTCTGTAGATCTTGATGTATTGCCACCCTTCACCAATATACTTAATTTTCAGATTCAAGTTCGTTCTCATCCTCCCACTCATCATGGAGAAGCGTTCGCAAAGATACCTGCACCTCACTTTCTATCTTCGATACAGCGACAGCATCGTTAAGTTGAACAGTCAGGAAATTTCACGCAACGACCTGTTCCTACTACTTCACGACAGAGCTACCACATGAACATGCTGCCAAAGGTCGTCGTGAGGCTGCAATTGCAGCAAAGCAGCCACGTGCATCCACTACGAAGTCTTCGACTGGTCCAAAACACAAAACACTCAATCTTTCGACTTACAAGTATCATCCACTAGGTGATTATCCTGCTACCATTTGACAGTTTGGTACTACAGACAACTACTCGACTCAAGTTGTACGTCTGACGCATTACAATAGAACATGTCCATTTTTCTCATACTGAGTGACAGGGTGAGCTCGAGCATCGATGCTTGAAGTGTCGCTTTCCATGTACAGGAAAAAAGAAGGTGACGATGGTTACGAGTATGGCTAAACAAGAAGCAATAGAACGATTTGTTCACAAGGTGAACGTGGCACACGAAACCCTTGAAACAGAGTCCCAGCAAAACAAACGAACCAAACGGCTCCGTTCGTCACCATTCGACCACCATCACATTGCAGCTACTGCACGATCCTCGCACAATCTCATCGAGTGGTTAGGGGAATGTGGAGAGGATCCCACCGTCGAGGTAGTAGTGACCACTTCATTTGTTGACTCGGATTTCACTAACTGGAACATCTCTAATAGAATTATATTCCCTGGCTCAAAGATCACTTACTTGCTCGTCTGCGCAGTTTTGCGTACAACGGAGACGAGTACGAGTTCACCAACGACGATCGCGACTGTATTATTCTGCGGGACAACAAGATCTATAACCATAGTCTATTACGCGTCAATTATACTACCTACGACCTTCGGCGTGAACAGGACACTATTAATCCACTAACATGTGCAGATATTATGGTTCTTGCCCAAGAAGATGAGCGAACACATCCGTGCTGGTATGCTCGCATGATCCAAGTCTTTCACGTGGTGGTCGAATACCGAAAGGACCAATATTCGCCCTTCTCACAACCATTGCACATGGACGTTCTGTTCGTTTGATGGTTTCAACATGACTCAAACTTTTCCGCTGGATGGAACGCAAAATGACTCCACCGTGTCCAATGCTTCGAAAAGGATCACCTGGCCGACGCATTTGGCTTCGTTAGCCCTGATTCTGTCATCCATGGCATTCACCTTGTCCCGGCATTTGCGTATGGTATAACAGAAGAATATATGGGACCGTCTTTTGCATGCCTGGACAGGGGGGACGCAGACTGGAACAGCGACTGGAAATATTTCTATGTCAACATGTAAGTGATGTCTAAGTCATTCACGAGTACGAGTAACTTACGAGGTTGAAAGGTTCGTTAATAGGGATATGTTTATGCGGTTTCATGGGGGAGGAATTGGTCATAAGGTGACGCGAGACTGGGATGAATTTCTTCAGCGGGAAGGGCGTGAGGTACAAGACTCGGACTTACAGAACGAAGAGTAGGAGATGGGAGTTGATAATATCGAGGTGACTGAAGAGGACGCGGATGAGGGAGGCAGTGCGAGCGAACACGAGCTGGACGATGAACTTCACAAGCTGGATCGGATTGTAGCTGACGAAGGAGAAGAGCTGGACGATGATATCTTGGTGCGGGAGGGGTATGGGGCACTTTGACGCAGAGAGTGCTGTATCATGTATTGTATGCGCGATGGGAGAACAGTCTGAGTCGATACGCATTGTGTCTTTTTCGGTGCGATGCAGACATATGGGTGGCTGGATGGCAGCGTCGTCGATACGGCGTGATCGTGATGTGGCGCGGGTGGTCACGAGCGTGACGGACTTATCGGGTAATTTCGGATTTCTGCAACTTTTGTGATGCAGCAAGAGTGACTAGACGTCTGATCCCACGGCCTAATGTAGTATACTTATCCGATTGCCTGTCAATGTGAGCTTGTTAGATGGCCATGATATGACATTCAAAGCGAACAAAGAACACACGACTCTCGTTTCTTTGCACCCTCTCGCAGCACCCGATTCTCCTCTTCCAATGCTGCCAGGCGCCGCTTAAAGTTTAGGATTGAAGTGGATGATCCATCGTCACCCTCGGGGCAGGACATAGTGGACTCAGGTTAGTAGTAGTTTTGATGCGAAGTCTTCACCCTGATTTCCAAGTCCTTCTACCACCGTTATGGTGACCAGTCACAGTGGCTCCGAGTCCAAGCCGAACTTGAAGCGGCCTTCAAGTTTAATTTCCGAGTCAGCCCAGGCTGCTCCAATAATGCATCCACTGATGGCTCCAAGTGGCCCAAGCGAGAGCTCCAGTTGATGAAAATGGCATAGTATGCTTCTGCCAATTTAGAAATCGTGTCAAATCAATCACGTTATAATGTTGTTGCAGATGTAACCTTAGAATTTCGTCAGATAAGTTCCACTGATCTCGTTAGGCTCTAACCATATACTGTGCATGATTCAGTGGGCCAGATGTGTTTGATCCTTCCGTTGAATCGCAGGTCTGAATCTGACATGTCCACAATCATGGACCTAGCAGCCCGAAGTCGTGAGTCGGGACAAGTATTTTCTGCCGGTGGGGTGGCATAGTCAGATCCTTCCGAGTCCATGATTGTTGGAATGGCACCACCTAGTACATCAAACAAAAGGCATCCACCACCAAGGAGGGGACCAAACTTTCTTTCACCCGTATGCGCGAATGGAGATAACCCCCTTACGGGGCACGAGTCAATTGACATGGGATACATACATATGGGGATGCGTACAGCTTGAGAGAGGAAAAATGGAAGGAGCGTATGCAGTTGATTAAGTATTATTAAAAGTAGTCAACGCCTTCGACCATGGGTTCGTTCTGCTCGGGTTTGTTGTCCTGTCGTGAGCTGCGCCTGGAAACAGACTTGGACCGTTTTGAGGAGACGGACCTGGCAGACGTTGACTTGCGGGAGGATCGTATCTCGGTCGGGACATGTTCGGATGGACAACGATAGATGCATTCGAGTGGGATCGTCTCCAGATGGATGCATCGTTTAATTTCGGACCGCACGACCTTTTCAATGGTTTCCATATGGAGAGCCATCTCGCCGAGGCGCACATAGAGCACAGCCGAAACCAAGCTTCGACATCCAGTGGCCCGGGGGAGTGACGCGAGGCAGCCGTTCTTCGAATCCAGATAATGCGATGGGTACTCTGCCCGGAGTGCATGCAAGGTCGCAGGCATCTTATCGCCTGGTTGTGGATGCCACGTTGTTATTCGTTGCATCGGAATCTCATCGAGTCGTTCTTTTCTGAGCGACACCGCGCCAAGGCCATTTAACTGCTTCAACTCAGTCTACTAGTCCAGGGATTCGTGATTGATGGCACCGAAACAAGACCTCTCGACTTACCTTTCGAATGTCGGTCGTGAGCAGGGTGGTGCTGAGTCTGTGACGACGAATGAACGTGATACAAGATTGTATCGACTCGATCCCAGGGTGATCTCGCGAAACGTGCAGCCCTACTGGAGTATTGCACTGCATTTCAAACCATTCCATGATCTAGACCGGAGTTCGTTCGATCGCTTCACAATGAATGACTTTACGCAACTCACCGGCTCGACACACATGCTCACCATGGCTGCGCCTGCTTCGATGCACGCAGAAGCGTGTGGAAGACACAATACGAGTGACAGATGTACCTGGATGCCGTGTCGGTTGATAAGTTCACGGGCAGCAGTGATACCATCTTCAGTGGCAGGCAACTGATGAGAAAAGGGGGTCCATATATCAGCTCAAACTTGGCAACGAACAGCATAGATAAGACTCCGAACTGTGACAATGATTCGCCATCGCTGCACTTGGACTTCCTCGAACTTGGCCACCATTGCTCTGGCTCTTGACACCACCTGTTCTGGATCATCTTGGAGACGCAGATCGATGAAGAGAACAAGAGGGCCTGGACAGAGATCGAGGAGCACCAGACCAAGCTCGACCATCTGCGAAAGCACGTTTAACGCTGCGTCAGAGCGATCTGGAAGTTGAACTCACAAATTGGCCCATCGCCGCTCGTACGAGTGTTTCTCTGTCAGTAAGCATGATTCTGATCCCCGTCACGAAACGATAAGAAGCGGGTCAGAAGCATAAACCATGCTTACAGTCCAGACCCGACGACGCGCATTGCCGCAACCCACGCATGATAACGGAGATCGTCTGTACCGATATGAGCTGCCACATTGTCTGGTGTTAGGAGACAGCCCTAGAATTCGTGAAACACCAGCGCTAGATAACGTGTAAGCGAGCGTGTCAACCAGCCGAGATACAACGCACCTTCGATATCCACCGTGTCCGCATATACGGGGACATCATTAAACGGGAATGAAGGAATGACTTGGTCGGACTGATCTGCAGTGAGTCACCGAGTGCCAAGCGGTGGCAGACCCATGCTTCATTGTGGCCACTGGCATCGCATCTTCATCAGCAAGGCGACTGCTCGACGGCAGGAGCATCACAATTTCGGGGAAGGACACAACTGACCTTTCCTTGCGTGTCGACGAGACGGAATGAACTTTGTGTCGGGGGCCGGGGCTATTCCACACTGGTATTGCCCACTCGACCAAACACTGGTGTGGCAAAATATCAAACAACAAAAACACAGTGCTTGAACCTGGTCTTGAACAAATGCGACACCGACGCGTCAGTGTTTTTTGTGATCATCGAGCACAGATTTGATCTCCACGGTCGATGATGTAGCAACTAGTACTAGCCTGAACCTAAATCACTGACCTCAAGCTCCGACCAGGGGTTCACTTCTGACCCAGACTCTGAGTTGCTGCACTGGCAGCGAGCACACAGAAGCAGTATGAATTCCATTGTCAATCACTCCCAGTGTCTCTGAGTCGTTTCACAGCCTGAGGTGGTTGCAGCTCTCTTTGACATACCTATACACATGTACTATTACATTGATACTAGTAGCACAGGCAATCAGTGAAGATGACTTCGACTTGGAGTCAGGACTCAGATCTGTGAATCAGGAGAGAGCTCTTAAATTCATGTGCTACCCTGATAGTTGTGTGCACACACCTCAAAATACATTTGAAGTTACTGGTGATGCATCTGCCTCGCAATAAGCAGGGGGCAAGCTAGGTGGATGGCCTGAATGGCATCCAAGCACAGGGAAAAGAAATCCATGATGAGAATTGGGGGAAGACGGAAAGATAGATAAAGGGATTCTGGTGTGATAAGATCAATGTTGTCAAGAGAGTGGACCCCCAACTTCCTCAAGGGCGAGTAGAAGTGCTCTGACCAACATCGGGATGGCTCGGTATGATCTAGTACTTGCAGGAAATGCTCCATTGTAGGATAGATGATATCAGGGTGGTATGTTTCAATTTCGAAGTTATCCTGCAGAATGGATGCACCATCATAGTGTGCCAATGAGCTGTTGTCATGATGTGGTTGCATTCTTACAACAAACCTGAGGCCCGAGGCCAGTTTGCACTCTGTCCATCATGGTCACCTGACCATAACTTTCCTCCCATGCGGCTGTGGTGGGCAGATTGGCCACGCAAAGGGTTAGGCCAGAAGGCGATCCAAGTGGCCAGGTCTTCACTCCGCGTCCCTCATGCTAAGGCTATTCAAGGGGGTTCTATTTGATAGCCAAGGTAATCTCTGAGTCTGTGCTATCTATCTCACTTTTGACTTCAGCTACTTGTTACCAACACCAACCGCCAGTAAATTTGTCACCCTACCTCCAGGGCCTGACATCAGTGACATGTGCTTGTGCAAAGGTGAGCAGTTCTCTACCACCTTGCAAAGCCTCTCCTGACCCCACCTTCCTAGAGACCTGCATTATCTGTGCTAGCCTGTCTGACGACCCACAGATCCTGCTTGACATCTCCTGGCCTGCCAGCATACCTGGCCCCGAAGCCGGCCAAGGCCCCAAAGGTGGGTTCTCCTACTTTGGTATGGACCTCTCCAAACCTGATGGCTACACCATCCACCACTTCTGGCCGCACACCCACACTAACAGACACCTTGGCAGCTTCGGAGGCTCGCGCTCCAGGGTCAGGAGGAGACGTTGCACAAGGAGGCAGATGGTCTTAACCCAAACTTATCACCTTCCAGTGGACTTTGGAGCAAGGTGTGTGAGGGTATCGCCACTAGGCAAATTCACAGGTACTGAGCACCCAGGCAGGTCCTGGGTATGGTCATCGCTTGGGTACGGGTACGGGTATCAATGCAAGATACCCATACCCATATCCGACTGTGGGTACTACCTACTACTATGGTATCACCATCGATGTCTCGCTTCGTGTTGACGACGGCGTTGTGACGGTCGCACTGTTGCAACCTTCACACCGTCGTCGTCGTCACTGGAGGCACCAGCAATGGTCATCAGAGTGCTGGTGGTTTCACCGTGTCATCTGGCAGGGTCGGCACAGATGCATCATCGCCAACGATGACATGGTGGTAGGGTCGGAGTGAGCGCAGACAACATGGTGGGGTTGGTGCAGTGATGTAGTCAGCCATCAGTGGTGGTGGTAGCAGCGAGGTCGCTGCTGCTGTTTGCGTCGTTGTTGATGACGCCGTGGTGGGTTCGGTGTGGACACGCCGTTTGATGCCATGGTGGTTGTGGCAGCAAGGTCGCTGCTGCCTGCTGCATCGTCGTCACTGTCGCCATCATCTTTGGCGAGGCTACTGCCACTGTGTCGTCGTCGACGAGGAACACCTACCATTTTTGACAGTTACTGGTGGAGGATAAAAGGTTGAGCGAACTAGATAGAAGGACGAAGGAATTATGACAAAAAGTGGAACGAGGCAGGCAGTGATTGCAGGCAACCAACTGATCCGAGTACATTCAAGTATGATTCCATGCTATCGTGCGACTTGAATGCTGATGATGGCCCAGCCAAGGGACGTTCTCGTGACCACCGAGACCGCTCGGCGCTGAGTAAATGACTCGGATAAGTACTAGTATACCTGACTCGGAACGAAGAAGCATATCACCTAACAAATTGACTTAACACCACACCAGGATGACAGAACACCACTCCACTGGCAAGTTGAGCAGATGGTGGGCACTGTCATTAAATCGCGACAATTTGGATGAAAAATCATGATGGACGGGTCTTGAGTCCAAGAGCCTTAGGAATGAATGGTGGTATTCGTTACCGTGACGTACATATAACCACTGCTATGTGGTTCGAGTACAAGTGCCAGTGACCGCAGGTATACCCGGGTTAACTGTTTTCTCATAAGTCAGCGATGAATGCGACTAGATGGGGAGTCTGTGATGAACACGACTGGGAGTGGTGTCTGCGACGCACGTGACACTGGCAGCGAGAGGAGTCCAGGCTAGTCAGTGACGAGTATTTTCAATCAGGCAGGTTCATGATGCTTGAATTCCAGCAGCGAGGGGTACGGATTATCTACTAGTACAAGCGATGGAAGTAGACAAAAGCTAGTTACCAGTAACGAGCTGACAGTCTTGCAATAGCATGCAGAGTGATGGCCAATCCATTTCAATGGGATCACTATTGGTAATAGTCGCTGCTCTGAGCTCTATGCATACTTGATAGAGAGATGGCTACTTACTTCGTCCTTTCAAACTGAATAGAATACTTGCGTTCGTCAAAGTGGGCGTGGAAGGCAATAATACGGAAAAAACGCCGGCTGCCCTCTGCAGCATCTGTAACTCGAAACTGTTTTCCGACCACATCGGTTAACCTTGGAGGGTTCAACAATAAGTCCAAGGTACCCTTGGTGATGGGAAGGAAATCGAGTAGATGCCTGGGTGCCTCGTAATCAGGTAGAGGGGGTTTTGCTTGGAGAGGGCGAAACGAGGGCTTGGGTAAATGTGCAAATTGACGCCTCCACACAATCCTATTGCAAACTCAGAGTTGACTCACACACACTGAAACCGACAGAAAAACTAACCGAAGTTGATTGATCTTGCTGTCAATCTTACGAGATACGTGTAAAGGCAAACTGTTGAGGATTTGGTGCTGCAAAAGTAAGAGAGTGTGTGCTGCAAAACACACTTGAAAATGTCTACTCCATTGCAATTCGTCAGCCACATTCTGATGCTACATGACCGCTGATCAAGCTTACTGTTCAACAGTATCAGCAGGACTATCAATAATCGACTCCATTCTTGCACGCAGAGTGTCTTGCCCAGCCTTGTTGAGCTTGGGCCAGGGTGTATCAGGTGGAAGGGCCTTCCCCTCGTCCAACATGCGTCGAAAGGTTGTGTGGTGACCCCGAACATGGACTACATGTCGTTGATAGATATCCATGTATCGGACAGTTTGGGTCGCCATAATCTCGGGGTCGATGGTGGATTCAGGCATGGTGGCCGAGACAAGGAAGCAAGAACGCCTGCGGGAAGTAACAGCTGCCAGTGAGTGCCGTGGCATTTGAGCTGCCAGCGACTGCAAGAGAGTAAGCCTTACATAAACTTGCCAAAAACCAGCTGTTTTGTTTATGCAAACAAACCAATAAACAAAGTGACAGCGGGCTCCCACAGGCATGCTGACTGGGAGTCAAGATTTGAGTCAAACTAGTGGTGCGAACGCCATTAAGGTGGAGAAAGCCTGCATGAACACACAAATATATTATATCACAGCATTATTTTGGCCAGGGCGCTGCGCGGTCTTTCATAGCAGGTAATCCAAGGGCTTCACATGGAATTAATTACATAATTCAACTTTAAAAAATTCTGTTTTTGTCTTACCAGACTCTGGACTCGGACTTAGGTTCGGATTCCATTCTAGTACAATCATATCAGAATCTACTATGCCCTACTACTAGTAGCCGCTTCAAGTTCGAGTTACTAGTATGATACTCCCAGCCTAAGACTATGAACTCAAATGCCCCAACCAATGGTCACAGTGGTATGGCACCTGCACACTGCATGGCGATTGCCCTGTTCTTCTGACTTCTTCAGCACTGTGGTAACACTGTCATGGTGACTCTTTGCAATATCCAAGTCACCGTGCCTGCCAGTGTACACTTCCCCATGTGTCGCGCCCAACACAACTATAGCACAGCTGTGCAAAGTGGTGCAAGTGACATAACACTTCAGAAATGGGTAATTCGTTTAGATTCTGATATAAATGCTTGACCATGCATCTAAGGTACTAGCCAGGTTCCGAATTACAACTATGGATCCACACGGTGTTCCTCAGATAGCCATCGCTGTTCAGGGAGCATTGATGGACATGCCTGAAGGCACATATGGTATTTCCTACGATATTTTCACACTCAAGACAGAGAATAACTTGCCGCAAGGCTGGAATGCTCCCCGAGGCAAGTCATTTAATTCCATTAAACTACCAGGGGATTTACTGACGAGCCCTGAGAATAGCTGCCACGTATGCAGAAATTGTGGCACTCCTGCGCGAGCAGAATTTCGAACGTCTCCAGTATTCTGACTGGGCTCTCCCTGCCACCATCGCACTGGATGTATTTTGGAGTATGCTCTCTCTCGTGAGGATTCAGCCGTTGGGTAAGTTCCAGTCGACTGTGAAGGGTTTGAAGATGCATCAAATCAATGACGAAGTAAGGCTTCGACTTATTACTATTAGAATTGTGGTATTGATATATTTTAGCAACTTTTCGATGTCACAGCTCAAATTCAGCTCGGTGGAGCCTACTCCCCGACTCTTCAAGGGGCCACACCTGCAAGACTCGTGCCCGCACATGTTGCTGCTGTTATCCCAGAGCTTGGAGAGTTCCGTGTGCCTCCTAAAACACGCCCATCCCAAGCTGCGAGACGCCGTCAAAATTGGAGGGTTGCCCCCCAAGCTGATGACTGAACATAGCTGAATTTGTGTACTACTAGCAAATTGTACTTATTACTTGGATTTCGTGTTCTGTCTATGTACCAAGAAACTTGAATCGATTCCAATTCAGATGTCAGTGGCAACAGATTGCATATTGGTTCTCCTTCGAGAATGTACTACTAGTACTAGTATCTACTCAACGAAGTAATGGTCCCATCTAATATAGGTATCTTCGAGAACTTACAAGCTCAGGTGGACTGCCAAACTTGCCCGTATCATGGTGTTGCCCTGTCGCTACTGCTCCAATTATCAGCTGCTGTTATACCAGTGGTACCATACTCAGACTCTGAGTCAGTACAAGAACATGGACTTCGGAACACCGTTACTTTTGTCCAGATACAACTGTGACACATAGTCACAGTGCTCCTTCTGTCGTGGACTGCTGCGCCGGTGACAGCATGGCATGTGATCCCATACGCATTTCACCATGCCTGGGATTTGTGCAGTGTTATGGCACAAAGACTCGGAGCATGCACGTAACATGCATGTCATGCCGAACTTGCAAACTACTGGCCGGGTACTATGCTGACTCCATCCAGGTCTGGAGAGGTATTTGGAGCAGTTACCAGAACAATGGTTATTCAGTAGCGGAGAGGTTGTACATAACCTTCTCATGGGCGGGCGGCGCAATCAGTTCGCTCCTTGCTACATTTGAAATCCAATTTTGGATGTTGACATCCAGTGTCATGGTTATGGTCCCAACCAAAAGACCGATCACCAGTGACCCAATCAGTACACCATTCTGAACTTACGTGAATTAAATCGGATACTGGAACTGTGCTGGCTTACGTTACTATGGCCAACAAGGAAACCCCAGGCAGAAGTGTATTCCGAGCTCTGAGTTAGCAATTGTTGTTAGTGTCTTTGCCAGTGGCACTCAGGCTGGCAGGGGCCCAGGAGATGACTTAGTAGTAATGTACTAATGCCACAGCGAAACTTCACTGAGCTGGAATCATTATAGCAAGTGGGGAAGAACACACTGGTAACTTGAAGGGCCTGGGTGAGTGAGCTTACTGATGGTGTTCCGACTCACTGGTACCACAGGGTCAAGATGTTGATGTTCTGAGTCAGCTTGAAGTGATGCCAGTAGCCGCAAACTCAGACTTGAAGTTGGAGCCTTAGCCTCAGAGACAATCCAAGTCTGATCATAGCCTGGGTGCCGTATATGACTTGGATGGCCTTGCTCTTCGCGATTATCTAATTGCACCCTGGCCTGTTAAGGTAATCCCCATTTGCTGATCACATAACTGGATCACCCGACATTTCCGCACCCAGTCACCATTCAAGGTTGGTATTGCACGGCTCCAAGACACACCGTGACCGTGATACACTGGATCTACAGAATTACTAAGGTGTTGAAATTGGGTTGCTAGATTTGCGATTGATGGTCCAAGTTAGGTCCTGGACTGTACAGTACAATGTCAGCATAGCAAGGGCTCGGAGTCCAAGCCAGATTACCCTTGTAATTGTTCTCTGGCACAATCCTCCAATGTAATGTCTATGATCTCTAAGCCCATCTATATGTCAAGTTTTCCGAATGAAATTGAATGCCATATCTTTTGTCTGGCAAGCAGGGAACTGCAGTCAGCATATAGTTACTTGCTTGTCGCGAAGCGTGTTTATCGCTGGTAAGGACTTTGATTTGAAGGAGATCTCCAGCAGTTTCTTTAGATCTGATCAAATCCTAGGCTGAAACCACTCGTGTATCGAACAGTTGACCTCCACTCTGAGTGTACAGCAGGGCTCTTCATTGCTGCCCTGCAACCCCAGCCTATCTTTGCCAGGTCTGCAGTAAAGATGCTGTATATTCGGCCACCTGTTACCCCACAGCAAGGTGCAGAAATCCTCTCACTCTGCAAGGGTGTACAGGAACTCGTGCTACAAAACACAGCCGATCTTCCTGACAGCCAAAATCCTCTACGTGATTCTCTCAGCCCCCTCTGCCTGAAGTCGCTTTCGTTAGACCTTGCATCTGTCTTCTATGGACTCAGGATCTCCCTGCTGGATCTCCCTGTCCTGCATCATATCAAACGCCTTCACCTGTACAATCTTTGGGTCGCACGACATGGCATTTCCATCGGCCTCCATAAACTGAGCCATTTAACCCACATTTCATTTCCCCTCCAACCTTTCGGAGAGCAATGCATTTGTGTTGATCTCCTGAGGCTTATCTTGCATTCCTTCCCTTCCCTCCAGGTACTCGTTCTATGGCACGTGACACCCAGGCCTGCAGGAGGTGATCGCAGCATCTATGATAGGTTGAAGAAGATGGACCTTGCAGATCCACGAGTCGTTGTGTTCAGTGTTACATATGCTGAATGCAAGGAATGTGGTCAAGATTTTTGGGAACTTGCAGAGTCGATTATCCACTGCCGACTCGGAGAGAAGGGTACTAGTTCGTATTGATTTAGTCCGAGTCCTTCTCCGAGTCCAGACCTGGTGCTAATAATCCGACATGGAGTCTACCTAGGCTAGTAGCTACTTCAAGTTGTATTATCATTAAATCATATGGTGTAAGCAATGCGAAGTCCTTTCTACATGGTGGGCCTGGGATGTGCAGCTTGAGTCCACCTAGTCCCAAAGACTCGGAGTACGGCATGACGATTGGTGTGGCTTGGCTTTGGTTGCAGCACTCATCAACAAATCTAGCTGGTCTTTTTACCATTCCCCTGGTTCTTGGATGCCTCGAGGGACCCATTCTCACATCCCAACTTTCCATGTTGGGAAAGGCAAAGGATCATGCCCGGACTCGGAGGTTGTCGAATGCTGTCAGGTCCTGCCTCCGAGTCTCGCCTTCCGGACCAGGACGCTGTTCCTCGTTCAGGGTCATGCAGTTCTGACGTTGGCCCAAAGAACTTGGATGCGACCATATGGGATTCAGAGCTTGTCCCGTTAGCCATTTAGCTACTATCGGCCGTTCCACCACTGTTGCCAGTGGTTGGAAAGTGATCATATAGATCGGTTGGACATGCGCATTTCGATCATGTGCAGCGATGGGTCTTCTTGAAATTTTGTTTGGTCCCAGTGGTATACTATCCGAGTCATTGCTTACTTAGTGCAATACACTTGTGGAATGCGAACTTTCTGGAATGACTTGAACACACCATCCTACCATTCTATGGACTTGAAAAAATTCTCAGAGATGATAGACCTTAATGTAGTACTCTACTAGTAGCATGGGACTGTAACGGTTCTTAGGAACGTACGAAGACTGAGTTGAGACGTCGCGAGCGAAGCCCGTCGACAAGAAGGATAAGAGCGCGAGTGAAACCCGTCGCCGAAGGGAGAGAGGACTTAGGGCCCAGGAGAAGCGTCCTGAGGTGCAAGCGAGTCGCGTAGGACGAGCGAGTGCGTCAGCAGCGAACACGACAGCAAGAGGAGTCGGCGACGAACGTGACTGGATGGGGGAATCTGCGACGAACATGACTGAGAGAGGCGTCAGCGGTAAATGCGACAGCGAGCGGAGCCTGCAACGAATGCGACAAGATGGGGGAGTCTGCGACGAACGCGACTAAGAAAGGTGTCTGCGACGAGCACGACTGATGCCAGTGAGATGGGTCTAAAAAGGCTATCTTACTAATCACTATGCTGTTACTACTACGACAGTGCGGTCGATGTATTCACTACTCCGAGTCGTAATATCCGTTACAGGGACAAAAATTCGCAAATCCTTCTAATAGATGGTACGGGCATCAAATTTGTCTTCCATGGTAGAGATAGAGATTCCCCTGCTTCAGCCATTGGCCCATCGTTCTCAGAGGTGTGGGCTGTTGGACATCCTTGGGTTTACAAGGCTCACAACTTGAAGCGAGTATCATCGTGTGCAAACTCAACGGGGACTGTTCCATTTGGCAAATGGGACCACTGGCAGTAGCACCATTTTTGAGAGGCTCAAGCCGGGAGGAGACGAACTTAAGCGTATAGCTGACTCGGACTAGCCTGAGACATCTCGACAGCTTTAGCGACTACTGGTACTACTAGTAACCCAGGCTCGCGGCAGATCATCCAGGCCATAGCGATGGTACTGCCACGTCGCGGTAAATCTCCTGAATTATAGATACTCGATGATGCAACTACTCTATCCGGGCCTCTCAGAAGTTGCCACCCTGCCAGGCTGTGACCCGGAGCTAAGGAACTCAGAGTGTTACCCAAGACACCACTAAAATCAACCACCATATGCAGCGAAGGGCAACACTTTTCTTAGTTCTCCTTGCACTTGCAGTACTACTACTAGCCTATCACGGTACTATGAGTGCTCGCTATACCTGTGGTCCACCCTGCGACCGATCCTTTGCAGCACCTGGACCACGAACTCAGCATCGCAGGCACTGTATTCATTATAGAAAGCACCTACAGCAGCGTCCACAGCGGTTGCGCTCTCAAGCTCAGGCCCAGGCTGTTCCAGGTCTTCGATACTGCCAATCAACCACATGCGAATTGTCGCCTAAATTGAAACACCCCCACACCGATCCCGAGGCCGTCACTGGCATGGAACCATCACTCAGCTCAAAGCGGCTGAGAACAGACCCAGCACATTCATGCAGTATTGCAACAGAGGTGAGTGCCAATTTCTGCTTCCATCCTATGCCTGCGTCATTTACATATACCTGCCTTTCCACTTTTCCGGTGAGGGATCCAGGCAGAGCCTGCTGCACCTTCATCCATTCTGGATTCTTCAAGTAGTGGGCGCCCATCCCGCACCCATCGCTTGCCTGCTAGATACCGGGATCAACTACCAGAGGCACCACCTCCTGCTACCAATCAAGAAGATGCACCCACACCATCCACTGTTCGCCGGGTCATCCTTTATGTCGCAGATTCATTCCGCACCATTTTCAATACGTTTGGCATTGCTCGTGAATACCACCATTGCCCATCGCATGACCCAGATTCCTTTCTTTCTGTCGATGAACTCACAAAACTTCAGAATGGTGTTTTACCAGTGGGCCAGTCAGGGCTCAATGCAGTAGATCAGGGCGATGATCTATCTCAGGGTCCAGGGAAATCGCCTCCCTGGCCTTGGAAAAATATGTCAATTTGGAGCCTTATGTCTTGGAACACGACTGGAGGCAGTGAAAAGTCAGATAGCGAACTTAACCGGCTCGCCGACATCCTCCTTTCCGATGACTTCAAAGTCGAAGATCTCAAGGGTTTCAATGCTCACACGCAGACGAAAATCATGGATGCAGCAGAAATGGAGTCCAATGACAGGGATGTCTTCAGCCGTGATGGTTGGAAAACAGAAACTGTTACGATCAGTGTTCCAACTCGTGCCAAAAATCCCGAAGGGAATGGGAGACTATTCACTGTTGGAGCTCTTAAGTTTCGTTCTCTTATATCTGTCATTCAAGCTGCATTCTCTGAAGCGACATTCAATTGGTTCCACCTGACACCATTTAAACGCATCTGGAAGTCTCCAGTTACGGGAAGGGAGCAGAGGCTATACGATGAGTTATATTCGTCTGATGCTTGGATCGAGGAACATGATAAAGTCCAAAAGCAGAGGCGAACAGATGGATGTCAACTGGAGAGGGTTATCGCTGGTTTAATGTTCTGGTCGGACTCTACCCACCTGGCACAGTTTGGCCATGCAAGTGCCTGGCCCATCTACATGTTTTTTGGGAATCTGTCGAAGTATAGGCGTGCTTCCCCTAACACTGGCCCTTGCCATCCAGTCGCCTTCATTCCACCTGTATGTGCATTACATACCCAATGTGGATACTCCTAATTTCCTTATGTTAGCTTCCAGAATCTCTTACACGCTTCGTGTCAACCTTCTGCAAAAACAAGAGCCAGAGTGATCTACTCACACACTGCAAGCGAGAACTCGTCCATGCCATCTGGATGATCCTCCTTGATGCAGATTTCATCGATGCATACAAGAATGGTATCGTCATCAAATGCTATGATGGAGTAATGCGTCGCATCTATCCCCGAATTTTCACCTACTCTGCTGATTATCCCGAGAAGTTGTCCATTTTCTACTGCCATGCACCATGATACTTATGGCCACCTATTTCAGGATCATTCTCGCTACAATCCGTGACAAAGGTATTTGTCCTTGTCCAAGATGTCTTATACCGAAGTCGCGCTTTGATCAACTTGGTCTTGTCTCGGACATTTCAGCTAGGGTGAGTAAGGTAAGGGAGTACCTTTACAGAAAGGTGCAGGATGCAAGGCGATTCATATACCAGCTTGGAATGCCTGTGAAGGGTGCAGCAGTTGAGCGTATCTTAAAAGACTTCTCCTTGGTTCCAACATTTGTGCGTCCAACATTAGTCTCTAATTCCCATATTTCAACTTGAAGCTAACCAGCTTTTCTTAGAATGCATTCGCCGAGTGTCTCTCACCACTTGGTTTTGACCCATTTCGCATGCTCGTCGTCGACCTTATGCATGAATTTGAACTCGGTGTACTGAAATCTGTCCTCATGCACCTTATTCGAATCCTATATGCCATAGATCCTGAATTGGTTGCAATACTAAATGAACGGTACACACGGCAAATATACAACCAGGGGCAACTATGCTGACATAGTCTGTACTGCTGGCATTTACAGGTATGCTGCGATTCCACCATTTGGCCTGCATGCTATCCGGCGATTCCCCCCTAATGTTACGGCAATGAGACAGTGAGCAGCCAGGCATTTTGAGGATATGTTACAGGTCTGTGTCCACATTATACCAGTTTAATTAACTGCCCTGATGCACCCTGTTACCAGTGTGCCATACCAGCATTCAGGGGCCTATTTCCCCGCAAACACGATGCTATCATTGAGACACTACTTTTTCGCCTTTGCGAGTGGCATGCACTTGCAAAGCTCCGACTCCACTCAGACAGTTCACTAATTCTACTTGACCAAGCACTGGAACAGCTCGCAAACCAGATTCGCAAGTTTCAACACCTGACCTGCACTGCTTTCCTGACAAAGGAGTTACCTGAAGAATTTGCAGGGCGACAGCGAAGGGAGAGAAACCAGGCCATCTCTGGCCATCCAGCTGGATTGGCACCATCGGGTGGGCCCCGCACAAAGGTGTTCAACACCCTTACATATAAGTTCCATGCACTTGGGGATTATGCAGGATCTATTCGGCAGTTTGGGACAACTGATTCATATACAACACAAGTGGTATGGCCAAACATGTGCTGCAGCAGCCTATCACAACTCACTAATCTCACTTGAATTAGGGAGAGCTTGCCCACCGCCTCATCAAGAAATTCTACACCCGCACAAACAAAAAGGATGTGATCACTGGTATCACCAAACAGGAAAGGCGGCTTACCCGTATTCGGCGGCAGCTTGAAGATCGGGGAGAGTCCCTAGCAGTATCAGATCTTTGGCCCAGTGGGACTGAGAAACTTGCTGAGGTGCACCATGTCATGTCAACCCGCGCAGGAAATCGCATAAACCTACTGATCCTCCTGAAAGGCCAGGGTGACCCAGCAACCGAGGTGCAGTTTCACTGCCCTGGAGTGATCCCCTGCATTGATGCATTAGCCACAGAACTTTATACCGAAACTTAAAGACCATCTGCTTTCCCGCTTACATGGGAATGAATATGATGGGGATGAACAGGGCTTTGATGGTGTCGAGCGAAATAACCTGCGGCTCATCAATCTTGACAGGGTTATTGAATCAAGGATATTGCGCATCAACTACACCTCGTATGATATCCTGCGTGAACAAGATGTTGTACGCCCTGGCCGCAGCTGCGCAGTCATGGTATTTTCGAGAGAAGATGGTCCTGGATCACACCCCTATTGGTATGCCCATATCCTGCGGGCATTCCACATCGATGTGCTCCACGTTGGCCCCCATGCACGCTGTCGCTCTCCCCAGACACTGGAGGTCTTGTGGGTGCGTTGGCTTGGGGTGGAACCCGATTACAAGTGGGGCTTCCACGAAGCCCGGCTGCCCAAAGTCGGGTTTGTCCCTGCAAGTGACAGCAATGCATTCGGATTCCTAGATCCATCGCTGGTAGTGCGCGGCTGCCACCTCATTCCTGCATTTTCTGGCGGGCGCACCAGTAATCTCCTGAGGCATGGACCCTCTGTGGCGCGCCAGCCTGGCGAGCAAGATGATTGGGCCTCTTTCTATGTGAATATGTGGGTGTAACATACTGCGCAATACTGCAGGTGCTTTCAACACACTAATTGCCCCACATGGTTAGTTTTGCGGACAGGGATATGTACTGCCGGTTTGCAGGTATTGGTGTTGGCCACGAGGTGCAGTCCCCTAGCAGGCCAGGTACAGCGCAAGAACCCACAGGTGCTGGGGATGCAGGAGAGGGTGCAGGGGCTGCAGGAGAAGGCGAACCGGGGGGGAACATACTAGGTACATGTGGACACCACAGCATGGAAGACACCACACCAGAGTATCCAGCACTGGGGGGGGTGGGTGGAGGCAGCCCACATGGGAACTGGGAGCTCGAGGGCTGGGAGAGCGATGGTAGCACTAGCATGGATATTGATGGTGCAAGCTCTGGCTCCAGGCCAGGCTCGGACTTGGACTTGGACTCGGATGGCTCCGAAGGGTCTAGTGCCTCGGAATCAGACCTAGATTACAGCTTCTAGCTAGCCTAAGGCCCCTGCTGGATGCAGTATACATAGCAGTTAGTGGGGCAGCGGGGAACCAGGCGCAGTTGTTGCTGCAGGCCATAATGGCCCTGGATACGCAGTGCGCCACTGCCGGGCTGGTGCCATTGCTATCCAGATCCCTGGCGCTGCTGGGTTGGAAAATTGAGCGGCGTGCTTTGCGCGCGGCCTGCAGGACCGGGGCTGGGGTGTGTTTGAAACGCGCAGCAAGGCAGGAATGGGGGCGGGCCACGGCGGGTTGAAGGCAGCAGGGCATGGCTGCACCGCTGCCGCAGCAAGGCTGGAGGCTGCAAGCCAGCGCGGCAAGTCCTACGCAGTATCGCAGCAGGGGCAGCACCTTCCGCAGCCCCAGCTGTGCAGCAGCAGCCGTAGCAGCCTGCGTACTACTGGTACCTGTGCCACCAGTCGCTGGTAGTGTGGTGGTGAGGTCGGCGCAGATGCGCCGCTGTCTCTGGCAGCCCGCTGGTGGCCGGTTGGGTGGTGCTTTACCACGACGCAGTGCGATCCCGGCGCTAGCATACCACTGGCAGATATTGGCGAACATGGCTGTATCATGGGCGGTGTCAGTCGGGGAGGCGGCGGACTGGAACGTGCTGGCCCTTTTGGATAGTAAAACGGCCTTGGTAAATGCTGCGTCTAGAGGCCAAGTGGGCATTGTCGGCGATCGCAGCATAGTTAAAAAAAAAGGCAATAGGCGTACCAAGCAGCACCGCCTTGCACCACCGCAACACTCCCCACTATGTTGCTTTGGGGTAGGCTATTGGCGGGCGGTCCGAAAAGGCGGGCATCTGGGTACCTCCTGTTAGGTGGCCCGCCCCTGCTTGTGCCCCATTTCGCGGCTCCAGGAACATGACCGCGGCTGCTATAAACGCCCGAATGCGCAGGCAAAGACTGTCCCGGCTGCCGTGAGCTCCGAGATGGCCGCCACCAATCAACCGGCCCACCATTTCTGCCGCAGCTTCACAGAAAAAAAGATCACGATTGAGAGCCAGCGAGGACAGCAAATTACGCACCAGTGTACGCCGTCCCTGGGGCAGACTTGACGGTAAGCTCTTCTCCATTCTTCTCCAGTATCTCCGGCGCAGTCAAATGCAGCGCAGTGCCCCATGCTGCTAGCTGCTTCCACACGGTGAACCCCACGCTGGGGAGCCCCTATGGCAGGTGTTGTACTGGCGCAACGAAAGAGGGGTGCGTTAGTGCCATTACGAAACGCGGAAAGGAGGGACATGCACGGATGGGAAAGACCATGGTAATGCCGGGTGCGGCGCCGGGGAAGAACCTACTAGCCAGCATCTCGCCCGCACGACCAGCAATGGACGTGAATAAATCACTGCGCAGCGCCGTCAGATACCCATACACGGCCGCCGTGGTCCTAGTTGTTGGCGCAATGGATCACCTGGGTTGTAAGGGCCAGTGTCCAAATATCAGCTGATCACGTACGGGAACTATCGCAAGGACCATGGGTTGTATCCCACCGGTCGTTGTCGTCTTGAATGTTGGAAGTGGATGCGCGAGTCCTCGTCAGGGGTATCCGGACGCCCAGCGGTGGCGAGCGTGGTAGAGTTTTCGCCGGGAGATGCCGGCCTTTCCCCAGCGCTGGCCTCTTGAATTCTACGCGACTCACCCGCCCAAACAGCCGGCCTAACCAAGCCTGGCATCTGCGGCGCATCCACCCTTCGCCCCAACATCACCCCCGGCACCTACAAGGAGTCGACGGCGCTGGCGGCCCTCCCCTACCTGACGCACAGCTCTTCCCACCATCAGAACAGCCACCGAACGCGAACGCTGCCTTCAAGAGGCGCGCTCCCCCGGCAAGTGCAGGTCGCTTGCATGCATCCCTCGCCCGCCGAACGCCTTCATGCTCTTCCGTGCCGACTTTGTGGGGCAGAAGCATGTGCCTGGGTCGATCGAGACCAGCCGCGGCTCCCTCTCGAAGACCACCGGCAACTGTTGGCGCGTGCTTCCTCTGGAGGAGAAGCGGATGTGGGAGATCAAGGCAAAGCACGAGAAGGAGGCTCACCTGAAGCAATACCCTGGCTACCGGTTCCGACCTGTTCACAACAAGGACAGGGACAGGAAAAAAGGCAAAGGCCTCCCCGACAGTCGCGGACGAGCAACATTGTGAGGAGGAAGCGCAGTTGCTCCTGGAAGGTATGGAGGGTGACCAGCTTGCTGCTACGATTCGGAAGCTGGACGAAAAGAAGGTGGTTGGACCTGTTTCTCATCACCAATTCTACCCTCCTCGCCACCCTTCTTCTGTCCCCTTGCCAGAGTCGCGGTTCCATCCGATCGCTCTTCCACCCGTACCCTTCTTTGTGCATCTTTCACGTTCAGCGTCTCCCATCGGGAATATCTCGCGGAATGCGCGGATGGTCATTGATCAGCGACGACCCGCGAGCGCACCCCCCATTTCGGACGCACCTCCTGGGGTGTGGACGACCTCCCGATGTTCCCTCCTGCGCCTGGTTACGGCTTGTATTCCCAACCACAATCACTCCGACGTGACGAGTCTCCTCTTCCAGAGCCTGGTGTGCATTTGTTCGAGCAAACCTTCCTAAATTCCAACATTGTGTTCTCGTCTGGGAACAGCGAGCATACCGCTTCAGTCTGTGTTCGCTGATTGTCGGTTTGACTCGTATCTCATTCCTCTCTACAGGCATTCGATGATATCTTTTCAGGCCATCCGCCCCATCCGCCGTCTCCGCCTGGAACGTACAGCATCGCTCCAACGGACCATGTCTCGACGCAAGACTTTCCGCTTTCCTTGGAGGGTCTGACTGCATCCCTGGACATGCCACAGCCGAACAGCCTTGTCGGTGACGTGTCCTCGTGGATGACCCGTGTGGAGCTCCCACAGTCTTCCCCTTCGTTGACGTGCAGTGGTTCACCAGCACAGTCGGATCTCAGTCTACCGGCCATTGCACCGCGCCCGCAACATGCCCCTGCAGGGACGTTCGATATGTGGCAGGACATTACTTCCTCTTACCAAGTTTCCGCAGGCAAGATCCTAGGTGGACAACAGCCCGTTTCCCTGGCTGGCCATCAGTTCGGTGGCCCTACCGCTGCTATTGCAGGCCTGGATGCCACTGTTGTGGCGGGGTTTGGGATGCTGTTCGATGGCACGTTTTCAGGGATGAATGCGTTCTGATCCGCCCCTCCTCTGCCAAAATGATCCCCTTGGCTCGCTCGCTCGATAACGACGCGATACCCCCGTTCTCGACGACCTAGTACAAATGGATGTGTCACATCTTTTCTTGTCTGCTGCTGTATCACTAGACTCCCCGCTTTTAATCACTTGTCCGCTTCGGCGGCCTTGTGTGTATACCCCACCCGTCTGCTTTCCTAGTTTTATTCTCCGCATCAATCTCAACTGTAGCCCTACCGTTTGTTGACTCGCTTATGATTTTTGATCGCCTGTCCCGGTCACACTGTAGCTTTATGTCCCTTGAACGGTGTTTTGTGTCGATGCTACATGAATCGACGGGGTTTTAGAGATAGCAGCTGACGCACGATTCGTTGGAATTACTTTCATAGTGGTTTCCTCAAGGTTGACCCGCTGCCACGAAGATTACCGCTCACGAACGGTGTATTACGAGTGCAACGGCATCGTATATTACTACAAGTGTTGCAAGAACCTGTAAAATAGTACACCATGATAACCTCCAAAATGACGCCGTCCATCCCATCCATGACCACGGAGACAGCACGACACCGTCTGATCCCCAGAGTCTACCAAGGACCTTTGAATTAGGATACGTTCAGCGTCCTCGTGGGCCAACTTTGCCATGGCGAACACCCGTCCGATCCAACGTGTCGTTGTACAGAGTACCGCCACAGCACCGGGATGGACGCGGAGCTCTTTGCGGGCGAAGAGAAGAAGCGATTCCGCTCTGGCGCGGGGAGCGGATACGGGGTAAGACGGACAAGCACACGCGATCGTGGTAAGGTGAGCTGTGGGGTGGAAAGGGGCACGGTGTGATCGAGGAAATTCTGGACGAACACGAAATGGGCTCCATGCTTTGTCCACGATCCATGACGTTTCCAGAGCCCTCTACCGCAATCAGGATATGGGCGAACTCATCGGAAGCAATAGGTACACGACGCACCGTCCATCAACACGTTGCCAGAGAAGACAGCAATGCTGCCTATCACATTCTAGTCCAGACCGAATGTGATGGGAACCCTGGCTGAGTTGGCTGAGTTGGCCGCACGGAATGTGAACGCCTCACCGTGCGGGATCGCAGTACTTTGAACGGGAGAGCGTCCCTGTACGTCGCTCCTCAATCCGTGGTCTGTGTGGGCCGTCATGGTGATATTTTGTCCGGCGTTATCCTTCCAATGCAGCGGAACTTGATGGTGGGGTGGGGGGGAATGTCCGAGGCACGAACAGGGTATTATTGTGAGCTGATCGATATCGCCACGAGAGCGATAAGACGAACCGATTTATACCCCGAGGTGCCGTCGCTCCCCTCAACACCGTGCCTCCACCAGGTCTCTCCCCACTAAGCGAACGACATGGCATCAACGGACAAAGGTGGGTGTAGTTCGTGGCCAGTTCCCGTGATTGCTGACGGCTCGAGAGTAGTTGTCGAAATCAATGCGTCTAGGGAGGGAACTCGGTCTTGTTCATCGAGGATGGCGCACAAGTGTTGGCTGGCGGCAACGAAGGAGTACTCCGCCATTGGCGAGTCGACGGCGGTCGCGAGGTCTGTTTAGCGCTTCAAGACTGCTTTGCAGTGTTTGCGCCGCGACGCACGGTCACGGTCACGGCCCGCGGACTCGGCACTCCCTTTCTCGGGCTCGGACCATTTTCAAGTTAGCTATCACCGCGACAGTCTCCGGGTCGCTGTTCAGCCAGAGCATGGTCAATTCACACACAAGTGATTTGCAGGGTCGCCACCAGCATGCATTAACTGGCCACAGTCGCACACTGAGGGACATGCAAGTTTCGCATGTAGCATCACTGAAAAAATGTATGTGCAAGTTTGTAGCTATTAATCTATGGATACCATGTGTTAACTGGTGTTACAAGTCTTTCTGGAGCTTGCAGAAGACCAAAGCCTGGTAAGAGCCCTGAGTATGGGGGTGCTACAAGCAGGGCATATTGTTGCCATAACTAAGATAGCTAGCAAGCATGAGCTATCTACCAAAACTTTCACTGTGAGTTTCTAACATTTTATAGTATTTTCTGCAACTTGGATAACTTGCCTACAGGCTGCATCCTTCCTACTCCTGGCTGTACGGCACAGTCGCTTAATTCCAGAGTGTCTGGGACAGGCCATCATAGCCTATAGGCAGTTGCACAAGAATGCTACCCAGACAGTCCGTGAGCAGAAGCGAAAGCTGGTAAGCAGTGTTTAATGGATATTGCTGGTAATAGATATGCTTTGTGTGGCCATTTTCTAGGTCAAGGCTCTCCAGCTTCTCAAGCTGCCACTGCCATACCATGAAATTTGCCAGACAGGTATAGTACAGCTGGTGGTGCGGAAGCGAGCAGATGCTAGGCACCATAAGTGTTTCTCAGTCCTGGTTGATGCTGGGAATGAGGACCTGGCTGGCAGCACAACCAAACCTGTTATTGTTATTCCCCATGTATCAGACAATGTGTGGTATGTTGTCAAACCAGATGAAAGTGTCATTTTTATTAGTCAAGATGGCAAGTTCTTTCCCTTCTGGTGTTATACTCATTTTTAAAAAATGTTGATAGGTACTGTTGAGCTTGTGGTACTCCGTGGCCTTTGCATGTCCCGCCCTGACATCATGCAATTTATCAATACTGTCATTGAAGAGGCTGTAAGAGACCGCAGGGGATGCCGTGTAAGTTTTCCCATTGAACTTGAATAACACACTTGTATCTTTTGACCACTTCTAGCCTAACCATCCTGGAAAACTTGTACAGTTTGGTTGGAATGCAGGACCACGCCATCTTCGTGTGTTTGGGTTGGTGCGCAATATTAAGCATATGCTTTCAGGTACAGAACGTGCATTGCATGACCAGCACATTTTGGGTATCTGTTCACTGTCTTGGAATTTTCTAATCACACATCTTCCCAAAGAAGTGGTTGATATTGTGCTTGACAGCCTGAAAAAGGCAGATTTACCTTCAATGTCACGGCTTAATGATGAAAGTGGTAAGTAAAATGCTGTCTGTTAGCAACTTTCAGAATATTAGCCTATTTTCAGATATGGGCTATGAATTACAACTTCCCTCAGGCACTCTAAGTTTCAAGACTGCAGAGCGTGCACCAGCTGAGGCCTATCTAGTACACAATTATGCTGCGTAAGTAAATCTAATAGTATATTGCTTTTGATATAGCTAACTTGCAACTTATGAAGGCCAATCCACACAGATACTAGCTATGCTACATATGCATTAAGTTGGTGCACACAGCATGAGTGGGGTGCAGTTGATCCCATTGCAAATACAATGGGAGGGAACTTCGTAGATGTCTCCCTCCATGTGGCTGTTCAAGGTGCTGCTGATACCCTCATGGTAAGTTCATTGCTAAATACACTTATAACACATGACAATACCATAGGCAATGTGCCCAACGTTCAAGCATGGTACCACTCTCTCCAGACCAGGAACCCAGCGGCAAGGTGTTGCCATCAACTTTGCTATGCATATTAAAGAAGCATATGATAGGGCAGTAATGGCAGGGGGATTTGCTATAGAAGCCAACAACAGTAGTGGATCTATTTGAGTGGTTGGTTGATACCTGCCTAGAAGTCACCTAATTTAATACCATGCTGTCCCATTTGCTCCAAGTATGTTTTGGGGTGAAAATCCAACTAGGTCTCCTTGCAAAATTAACTTTTGGGTAGAAAGAAGGCTGGGAATCAAGAAGCAATTTTTTATTACTACTAGCAACTATATTACAGCCTGAGTACTACAACTCCCCACACTGCTATCGACAGCGACACAATAGTGGTGGTGTGGTGCCAGCACATTGCCACTGTCGTCGCTGTGAATGGTGTCCCCACATCGCTGTCGACGACAACATGGTGGTGCCAGCGCGCCATCGTCGTCATTGTGGATGTGATGGGGTTAGCACAGAGGCGTCGTCGTCATCGATGACGCAGGGTTGGTGGTAGGGCTGCCACGTTGTTATAGACAGCGTGGTGGTGGAGTTGGCACGGATGTGCCGTTGCTGATGATGCAGTGGTAGCTCTGGCGAGGATGCCACTGTTACTGCCGCATCATTTCTGCATCGTCGTCGCTGGAGACGCGGTGGTGATGGTGGCAACTTGAAGGTAGCCACTGTTGTTGCTACTCAACGATGTGGTAGTAGTGGGGTCGGTGCGGACGCGTCACTGTTGCTGACGGTGCAGTAGCCTGAGTAATGGTGGCAAAGTTGCCACTGTTGCTGCCGCGTCGTTATCGATGGCGCGGTGATGGGGTCGGTGCGGGCGTGTCGTCGTCGCTGATGACCCAGTGGTGGTAGAGGCAGGCGACCCGGTGGTGGGTCGAGTGTAGGCACGTTGTCACATCGCCGGCGACCAGGTGGTGGTGGTGGCGAGCAGTGGGTCAGTGGTGGAAATGTTTAAGTGAGTCACGGACTCACCTGGACGCGCTGTTGTCGCTGACAACACGGTAGTGATTGCCAGTGTGGTGGTGATGCAACTATTGTTGCCGCGTCGTTATCGACAGCACGGACTGGGGTGGGGTCGGCGCGGACCCGCTGTCGTCGTTGATAGCACGGTCACGGTGGTGCCAACTTGAACAGTGGCGAGGCTGCCACTGTTTTGCTGCTGCGCGTCGTTATCGACGTTGCTAGGCAGACACGGATGGTGGCATTGAGGGCGGGTGGCTGCGCGCTCGTGTTGCCAGCCTGAGTACGCTGTTTCAAGTTGAATTGCTGGGAAGACGCGGACTCGGACTCGGAGCCAACTTGAAGTAGTAGTAGAGTCAGTACTAGCCTTTAGGCTGCCAGTGAGCCTGAGTATGATGCGACTCGGACCTGGGCCCAGGCCCGGGATTACTCAGGCTACGACTTGAAGGTACTACGCCGCGGCTGTCTACATTGCAGCTGTAGCCTGAGTAAACTACACTGACTCGGACTCCTGTAGTACATAGTGCTATCGTAGCACAAAGTTAGTATTTGTGTATGATCACCGCTTATTATATTATTCAAGTATTGCAATATACTCCATGGACACCTACCCTGGCATTGCAAATTTAGCTAGCATGTTGTACTTAGAATGTATAAGCATGGAAGAACGGTATCAAATAGTTTACTCAGCAGCTGGAAAAAGAATTAGGTACCTAGTTCATAATAACCCCTCTAGCCATACAATGCAGTCAGAATCTGCTATATGAACATAGTGAAGGGGTCGTTTTGAATGTGCATCTACAGTTATCCAAGGTGCTATTATTTTTTTGCACTTTCCAGATAAATATCTCTGCATAGCATGCAAGCAGGTTCCGCGTGATGATACAAGTGATAGGGTGCATGATGCAAAGTGGCTAGTACGCAATAATGTATGGCACCGGAAGCCACCAGAACCCTATATACATCATGAGATTTAGACACTACTACAGTGCGATTTGGCCAGGCAAGCCTGCTCATAGACTGACACAGTATATACTATGAGAACGTCTACTGCAAGATCAGTTTGAAGTCTGGATCAGAAATTGAAGAACAATGTGGAAATTGTGCCAGCATTGCTGGCACAAACACGCAGCTCGTTATTCAAGGATCCTGAGTTCTAAGTTAGTGATAGGCCTTTAACCAGCTTAAAGTATATGAAGTGGTAAAAGCCTCAGAACTGCAAAACAGTTGATGGTCATTCCCGCTTGTCAAGCAGGTCATATTCATTAAATCAGTATAATTTTTTTTATATCATTGACTTGATGAAGAGGAAGAGACAAGGATCAATAAGGCTCACCTTCAGATGTATAGACGAATGGCCAAGGCCGGAGCTGCGTGCGAAGAAGGGGGATTCGGGCTGCCAGGCCCCACTTGCTCGTCCGACTCGGAGTCTGGCACTCACTTGCCGAGAGGATTGTGGACTTTGAAGATGCATCTCCGACTAAAATTGAGATCTTGACCCCCCAATTCGGCAAGTGCTTCCGAGTCACTGCACGACATTTAACGGCGTTCCATTCGTACATATGAGAACGCCAGCGCCCAGACATAGCTTCAAATTGTTGCTCTGTATCCAATGCATGCTGCGGTGAGCAAGAATATTTGATGCTGGCATATTCGGGGAAGATAGCCGATGCGAATGGTAAGCTCGGAATGCGTACTCGGGCCATCCAAGTTTTGTCCTCTTTCGCTCGCGTTAGGTGCCTCAACAAGTTTTTACTAACCGACTTTGAAACTTTGGGAGAAGTTCCCTCTCCCGATTTCCTGCTCCACCAGGATGTTCCTCGATCATGTCCACGAGGAGAGTCAAGTGACGTAGCTTCTTGCCTCTCTCATCACTCGTCCTGGACATGCACACGTGCACCGCTCTTTGCACCACCCATCTACGTGTCTCCATTCCAGGGTGGAGCTCGTTCACTGTCACACTAGTAGAACCAAAGTATGGTCCAAACCCCCGAAATTCACATTTGTATACATTGCTCGCTGCAGGGAAATCCGAGTGAATCACCTCGCCGACGGACCTACACCACTGTGTCGAGGGTTGGTTTACTGTCCATGAAGCTTGAACGCTGAACGTCGCTACGGCAAGTTCCCGAGGGCGAATATTGTCTCTGACGCACATGTCAGCCTTTGAGGGCGTGAATGCTGGGATAGAGAACTGCTTTTTAGTGTTGAAGCTCCAAAAGGTGATCGATCGAGTGCATAGATATATTTCAATTCAATGATCGTCGGTGGTTGCCAGCAACAGTTGGTTTCAATGTTTCTACAGAACGCAACGAAACAAACGGTACGCCGATCCTCTCGCATATTCAACTGTATTGTATACATTAAGCTGTAGTCTAGTGTGACAAACACTCTCGAATATTGAGTCTTGGTGTCAAATGATTGAAAATAAAATACGTATAACGTTATGTGCAAGATACTGTACGGATGAGATATTGCACCAAGCCCTCAGTCAATCACATAGAACTCTGGAACCCAAACATTCCGGTAGTAATGCAAGGAGAACAGAACGATATCGCATACACGAATACCTTTTGGGCCGTCGGTTAATGCCCATCTTTCCCAACCAGAGGAAATGCGGTGTTTCTAGATAGGCGAATTCAGGTTAGAAACGGAAAACAGCAAGCTGTGTAGTTGCTTACATGAATAACCCGGTGGAAGTAGACCAATAAACCACGGATCTCTCCTGCAAGTTCCTGGCGTGTTATGTTCCTTCCACCTGGAAGCGCATCGATCCTTGCGCGCATGAGATCAGCTGAACCCGTGTGTTCATAGCCGGGCCACTGTGCAGCTGTTTTCAGAGAGACGAAAATTTGTAATGAAGGTATAATCCACACCTCAAGGCTTATCACAATCGACCTGAACCCATGCGGCTTTACTACCGGGTCGTTAGGAGTGTCAACATGGACTCTATCCAGATCTCCCATACAAACGCCAGGAAATCCATTTACACTAAAGACAATGGGCGGGACGCCATCGTAAGATGGATTGAGGCGTGGCGAGCGGGGTAAGCGTGTGATGCGACGTTGGTTCCGTAACACAAAATGCAGTGGCATAGGCTCGTCCCTGACTCTATTGGCAGGGTGCCTAGGAGGGTTAGCGGTACACCGATAATGCTGTGAACGCGTCGGATGGGAACACTTGGTAAAGGTACGGAAGACATACTTGGTCAGAACCGGGTCCATTCTGCCAGACGAGGACATCGCGGGGATCGACACAATTGGTGATTTGAGGCATGAACCAGTAAGGGGCGACGTAATAGAGTGGACAGAGCTCTGCTCGCGGTCGAAGATGTGATGATCTCTGGGGGAACGATGATCAGCAACTAAACCACAGCGCATTTATACCGCACGGGAATCTTATGGTATCAGATGCCATTGTCAAAGCGGAGGGGACTGGGTGGAAAATAAAAAAGCGTTCGGTAATCACAGAGCAGAAGTGGACTCAGGGGAGATGGTGAGTGGACATGTGACACAAAAATAGAGAACAATGGGTGTGGAACTCATGTACGTGTCGGCGACGCAGACAACGAGGACATCTGCGCAGCAGGTAACTGCCAGTGCTGACAGTGCTCGCAGCTTGATCCTGCTAGGATGCAAGAAACAGAGGGCGCACGGCAACGCTACACTGTTGTCTTCGTAGTCGAGGACCTGGGGTTGATGGTCGGATGAGCGACTCGGACGTGTAGGATGCTCAGGGTGTCCAACCAATTGAAATCGGATCCAGCCCGTCTACCAGTCAAAGCGCTTTGTTCCTGTGCCACTGCCGCCAGCGAAAAGACACTAAGTCCGAGTCTGCAAAGCGGATACCTGGCAGCCATGGATGTTGACGAAATGCTGGCCTCGAAAATCCATGGCTTTACGGGCCACTGCCTCGTCGAAGGTAAGGTCGGAAAATAAATCGTGTGGGCCAGCGCTCGAATGGTGTCAAAAGTTTATCCGGGTTTACCACAGCCGCAACTTGAAAGGTTGAACCGAAAATGGCTATGTCTCCGCTCTCTTTACTCATTCTCCTCAAGTGAGCAATGCAAATGCGAGGTCCACTGTATGCCAGAGGCTCGTGGACAAGATAATCTATGCCTTCGCCGACAACTATTGTACAAACTTGAGCTCGGAGGCACGGTTGTGTAATCTGTCTGTGCAAATGGACCAAATGTGTAAAGACACGAAAAAGTGGATGAAGAGTTTACTGGAGAAAGGGCATCAAGAAAATCATGACTGCAGAGGAAACTTCACTACAAAGGAAACTTTAAACGGAAACCATTTCCTTGGTGATCCGTCCGGAATGTGACATTGTCATACCAGCCTTCTGGGAGTACCCATTCTTGTTTCGGCTGGCAGTCGGGACAGACTAGGAGGTAATGTACCTGGACCTGGGGCTTGCCTTTGACCTCGACCTTCACCCTCTTTACTGGAGGAGATCCATCTGAATTGTGTTTCTGCTCAAAAGTCTCTTGAATTCTCTCAACAATCTCGTGTATCATCAGATAGCCCTCCATAGAACCTTTGTCGACACTGGATGTTGCTATCTGGAGTAGCCAAAGGTGTGCAGACCAGTTACCAAAGTTGAGGTCGACAACAAAAGAGTGAAAGAATGGGTGGTTGGATGTGCGAGGAACGTAGTACTTGTCGTTACCTAGAGGCCCTTGAAGGTTCACAGGGTCAAATATAACCAAGCTTCGTGGAATCTGTGAGAAACCTTCAATTGTCACACCGGAATCATTGAAAACAAAACTCGGTGTTTTGGAGCCTCTGGGTACTTCAAACTGCATCTCCTCGAGGGTCCATGGACCATCGTTGGTAGCATTTCCCTTTACAATGTTGTGATGAATAAGTTTCTCGAAGAGTGATCCTGCAAGGCCTTTCGTCTGGGGTAGATGTGAGAAACGTTTAATCATCGACCGCACGTCGTTCTCCGACTCTCTGAGGAGTCGCTCCGAGACCTGCTTGCAGATGTCTGCAGACTTGAAGTCGAGCTGCCAAAGCACTGGCTCTCCGACTTCACTAATAGGGTTGATAGAGATAACCTGGTGCAGGCGGGTTATATTTGAGGACTGGAATGGTGTGATTGTTTCCCACATCATCCGCAGCAGCACTGACAGTTCAACAGAAAGTGCTGTGTCGAGGAGGCGCTTCGCGTCGGTAAAGGAGAACATCGCAGTAAATACATCCCGGGGAATGGGACCAAAACGTGAGACGAGAATATCCAGAAGGATGTCAATTGCTTCGTCCACAGATCTTGGTGGTGATTCTTTGCGGATTTCATGGAGTAAGGATATAGAACCACGGTAGGTACCAGTCTTCGAGTCATTCTTCCAAGAGGGAAAGTTTTCCCAGTCCCTGATCACATCATTCAAGTATTTCTCGAATGCCTGGAATATACGGTGAAGCCGTAGACTGCATAGGAACACATCAGCTTGGTAAATTTTGCTTTCATATGACTCTTACGCGTCTTTCAGCTCTTCACAAGTCCATAATGGGAAGGCAGTGATTCGGGGAGTCCGCCACTTCCTCCACTCTCCGTTGTGGTCAGCTCTCGGGGATGGCGCTTCGACCGGGAAACACGTCTTTCGAATGACAGCAAATGATGGAGGCTCCTCCAGCTTCGGAGGATCAACAAGAGACCAAGTGAATGCATGTGGCCCATTGGAGGGGTGGGGAGTGGGAGTGGCCACATGTATAGAATTCTGGGCAAGGTAAACTGCATCATGCCAGAAGAGTACGCAATAATTGTCACCGTCAGGTGGTTGAAATAGTATAATTTGCTTCATCCGTAGGAGACGGACAAGGAGGTAATGAAGGAAGGCAGTCTTCCCTGTAAACGGAGCTGAAGCGAAACGTACAGAAACAGGGATCAAATATTCGTACCAATACCTGGTTGCCCCAAGTAGATCACTCCTGTATGGGTCAGATCAACTGCCAACTGCCAAGCAACACTTTCACCCCTTAAATAGCAGTCGCGGACGAGGATGCGATCATCTACGGTATTCCAAGGGGCATCTGAGAGATCAAGGACCCGGGAATTGAGGATTTGCTCGTCGATATTGCGCCACTTCTTCGCAAAATCTTGCCATCCGCAGTCTGCCCGTTTCCAACCTGCACGCTTGCTATCATCCCAGTCCCATTTAGAAAGGTCTGCACGAATAGCACTGTTAACTACATTAAAAGTAACAAAGTGTGAACTCACCCGCGTTGACGGAGGCAGCGTCGCTGAACTCGGGATGTTTAGCGAGAAAGTTAGTCATTTCTGAGGTGCGACAAGACTCTGGAGCTACTGAGGAAGTCAGATGGAGGGAAAGATAAGACGATAAACCCCTAAGTTCAGGCGCTGATGAGTCTGTCATACTCGTGACCATCCGCGTCACGTCACGATTATGGGGGAGATTCGTCAGAGAGATTCGTCGTAATGTATGGTCCGAGTTCCATGGGGCAGCACCTATCTTGCTGCGTTTGCATCAAGGTCAAGCACCTGGACGCATAGCAATGATCTTTACTGGGGGGCTCTTAGAGAGCTGCTGGTCTGGAGTACGTCTGTTTTCCTCACTCTTTACGGTTTCCTGACCTCCCTGACAAGATCATGATAACGGTTTCATGGATAAAGTAATACACGTAGGAGAAATTGTCTGCCGTGGTATTACAGAGTGTACGCTCAATTCAAGTAGTGACATCATCAGGGTCGTATGAACTGGGATTGTTCAACAAACAAACGTCTTCTAAACCTCAGGCTTTTGTGACGTCTTTGACTCATCTCCAAACTCATGCATGGTTATCCTCGATCCGTGTATAGTCGACGACCACAAGGACACACTGCTCCGGCTTGAAAATCTCATAATACGCCTGTGAGAGTGTGAGAGTCGGATTTGTCTCCAAGAACGTCCCCTCTGTAAATGACAGCGTATAACTCTGATCTCTTCCTCATGTCGGAACCACAGCACCGGCAAGAGAAGTAACTTGATCTGCAACCAAGCTTTGTGATCGAATATGATCGGTCGCCAACTTCTTCAAAGACGGAACCTTTCAAGTGGAGGCTAGTTGCCGTCTGACCGTCGAGCACCGTGACAGGATTCCCGTAGGATGCGGGGGAAGAATGGAGTGCAAGGGAATAAGGAGACGCATCGCTAGCCCAGGCAAAGAACCCGGGCTCGTTACAGCGTTGAGCGATACATTCCATCACTCGGTACATAAAATGCCCACCGCCCTTCTCCGTAAGAAATCGGCATGGTGACTCACTAATCGCGCCGTATCTTTAAACAACCTTGCATTTCGTCTCATCACTCGCTATGACTCGGAGAAGTTCGATGCACTCTCGGATCTTGATAAGGCTGTTGCACTTGACCGAGAACTTGAAGCTGCCGTATCATCGGTGAGTGGCAAGGACAAAGTCACAAGTTCATTGTGACTCGACCTCAAAGAACAATATAGCCCATTCCAGTTCGCAATGGCCCACTTTATGTGATAAACCAGTGTGCTGAGCATCGTAGAGGTCCATCCGGAAGCTCCTAAATGGAATCTACATTCTGGAACAACGCAATACTTGGTTCAGCCAAGGCGTCCAGTGGAAAACATGTAGAGCACAGTGCTTATCTGAACGATCTTTGAACGGCGATATGCCATAGTTGACATCCTTCATACTGGACATGACAGGGTCCAGATACGCTCGAGTCGTTGGCCGACCCAAATTTGGACCTTGTCCGGTTACTCAGCATGAATTCGGATCTGATCGAGTGGTATTGCCACTCAGGCAGATGAAGCTCGCGGTCTCTGAAGTCCAACAGTCGTGGGACTTGATTCCCATTTCCAAGTAGCCTATTCGAAAACTTGGACCAACCTGGTTCTTGTACCTCGGGTGAACGAGATCGTACGAACCGAAATGTACAAATGAATGCTACGATGACCATGATGTAGATATGGCAGTGCATATATATTTAGGACTCTGCACCTGGTCAAGAGGCATTGACGAGATTATCGACAATACCCGAGACTCGACGTAATTGCTAAAATTAACATTTAAACTATTCAAACAAATTCTGACATACAAGACCTGCGTACGCCTTTATACTTGAGTAGACGAAGGTATGGATCATCGTTCGATAAGCAGTCACCATTGAAAGTTGATAGGCCATCGAGGCACGCAGCTACCATCCATCTGGGACGTTTTCGATCACACTTTAGAGATTTCGTCCTCCTTGAACGAATCCCTACCCTTCTCGTCTTCATCCATCATGGCGTCGTCATTCCCTGCACCTTCTTCGAATGCAGCCTTGTGGTCCTCGAAGTGGGCGGCGTGTTTCCTGATAATGTGACATCACGACAGACGATGAGCGACGGTAGCCAGGCAACGATCAGAGGGAGAACATACTCAGGACCGAGGATAGTGATGACAATAACGAACGCGGCGACGACACCGATGAAAATGCCTTGTACCTCCGCATATCCGGGCACAGCAGTCAATTTCCCATTTTCCATGATGTATTTCTGGAAGTTCTTTCCCCCAGCTACGGAAGGGTTCCGGTTACACAAATACAGAGGACACGGAGATGGTCACGCACTTGCTTCAATTTGTGCAGAAGCCGCGGAGATCATCTGCAGGTTCGCAGTGTCCGGTCAGTAGCATGCATCATGGTCACGAGACATTAGCGGGACGTACGTTCCCAAGCTGATATGCGACACCAGGGAAAGTTGCCCTAAATGCAGGAGGAGACATCTCCGCCAATTGGATAGGGATCTGGGTCGTAGTCTAGGATGAACGCCATTACAAGATGAAGACAATACGTACGACACCCCATGCTCCTTGGACACCAAATTGCACGCAGAACGCACCAGCAGCGAGGGCCGAGAACGAATTGGGAAGAATCCAGAGTGGCACAAATGCTGTTGGTCCAGACAGCGGTTAAGCAAGGTCACGAATGGTCACCTAGTTCCGTTTACACTTACCACCAACGAGTAACACGAAGACGCTATAAGTAATCGGTTAGCAACGAAAGGGAACTCCACAGCACGTATTCGGCGCACACTATGGTCAGACGACGTCCCATGTACTGGCTTGTATTGCCGGCGATGGCACCACCGCTTTGATTTCGCAAAGGGAAGCGATCAGTCGAAGTTGATGCGAAGACATCCGACCTAAATACTTACACGATTGCACCCTGCATGTTTTGAACGATGCTGGTTAACGCTTGTAAGACAGCTGAAAGAAAGGGCAACATACACAATTTCCGAGGATCGTGGCAATTGTCGCATCGTGAGCAGTGAAACCTTTCGACTTCTGTAGATAGGTCGGGTACAAGTCCTGAAGGCATCCGAGATCAACGAATGCCACATAGTATACACATTAAGGTTCTTACCTGCGATCCATGAGATAAGAAGTTGAATCCTGGGATTACACAAGATGAGACAAGGCTCGAAACGAAGATATCCGTGCCAAAAACGCACCGGCCATGAGTAATACAGCGTAGACACACAGCATCCAGTGTTCCTTGAGCATCTGCTTTATCTCCCTCAAGAAAATCTTGGTCTTCTTCGAAGAATCCGTGTTCTTCGCTCTCTCGATTGCCTTTGCACGTAAGAAGACCGCAGATTCAGGAAGGAGAGAACGCAAGACGGCCGAAGTGAAGAGCAAAGAAGAACCGGTCCAGAACATTGCACGCCATTTGTGCGAGGTGTGTGGGACGATCGTAAGGTTGACGACAGCAGACAGCAGATAGCCAACGGCATAGCCTTGCTGAACGATGCCGCTTCCGAGACCACGAAGCTCCACAGGAAGGTTTTCGAGAGCTGTGGATGCTGCAAGACCCCAAATGCCACCCATCGCGACACCAAAGAGGGACCGAATGGCCAAGAACTGGTGGAAGGTTTGCACGAAACTGGTTGCAAGAGAGAACGAACAACACAGTAACAGGTTGAAGGTAAGAGGCCATCTGCGCCCAAAACGATCCGACATGACACCAAAGAAGATCTGGATCAATGTCGACAATGCGAATTGGGAGTCGGAATATGTAAACTTACTGCACCAAACGACCGGAAGAGTAGAGTGAGAGTAATGGCGGTTGTCTGGATAAATTTAAGCCGAGTGCGTCGCTACAGAACCTCGAAGTCACATACTATGTCCTGTGTTGGTCTACCAAACTGCTGGGAAAGCATCGGCAGACTGAGCGACACGCTGAAGAAATCGAACGCATCGCAAGTCCACGCAAGCCAACTAGTCCCGGTGATGATCAACCTCAGGAGACGAGTGGAAGACGGAAGTTCTTACCCGGTAAGAAATTGAGCGGTCTGAAGCCAGGTGAGTTGCTTGAAGCCTTCGCGGAGACCTGATGTCGAGGTACCCTTCTCCCTCTTGGGAATGAGGCTTCTTAGGATGCGCGACATGGCAGCTTGGAGAGAAATGAGAGGACGCGCGTGGTAGCTTTTATGAGGATTCGTAAAACCTGTGACCTTCCGAACAAAACTTGTGTGTTCTGGGACCCCGCTACCAAGGAGGTGCGTATCAGACCAGGGAAGGGCTGGACCACAGATGTCCCCGATGAGGAACTACGTCTCCGCAATTGCAACATGCCCAATATATATGGCCGTGGCGTCATCCCCCTCAGACCGGAAACATTCGGCCGCCGACCAGGATGCCATGATATTTGGCATTCGGGATGGAACGAGTTGGACGCGGAAACTTGGAAACACGGTTGATGTCGCTTAGATCGCCGACTACTAAGTCGAGAAGTTGAGAATAACGATGATCACGCACACGGACCAGACTCACCGAACATCGCAAGACAACTGACATAGCCCATTTCACCCATCGAGCTCGTCCGACAGTCGGAGCGCCTTAATTTTTGCCCTATGGAGGTGGGGAGACTCCCCAGCCCATTCCCCAACCGACGACGCCCGCTCCTATCCCGGGAGGCTCCGAAATGAGATCACAACTCTGACGCGGATGACAACTAGCTTCCGATTCTCCCCCATGGAATGACGATCGATAAGCCACTTTTATCCGCCTGCCACTGGTCCCATTTTTTTTCGTTCTGTCAAAAGTCGACGTGTTGAGAGACGTTTCCGTGTCCATGTATCACCACCGCGTGTGCGTTGGCATGCCCCAGTGTCTCATCTTCATTCGCTTCGTACCAAGCATTACCGAAAGTCGCTGAGGAGGAGACACGCGGAAGCCTGTCACCACGCCAGTAGTCCCAAGTCAGACACAGGCTAGCGCGTTGCTGACAGACGGGCACGCACCAGGGAACGCCTAGCAACCCCGCCTTCATTTCGCTATCCCTGAAGTGCGGGCGTGTTTGGGGAAGACAGTCCCCGAACTTCTCAATAAGCGTCTCCGCAGTGACTCAGACGGAGAGACGGCTGCCACGGCAATCGATTACAGACCCCACACTCCACCTTGCCATGGAAATTGAACGCCATGTGGGCAGTAAACGGACCGACGAAAATCCAAAGACACGTAGATATTTGCCAGGTCAGTTTAATCAGCGAAGCACAGTTAGAACCAGAAACCAAAGTCAAAGACACGGCCTGCCAGTGCAGTGGATGACGAATTGATGGCTGTTACGAAACCCGGGGAAACGAGCACCAAAAATGGCGCTGAAAAAACTGTCATTGACGTCAAGAACGTAGCATAGCCACAAAACGTCAAGCTGCCATTGGCCGAAACGTCGTCGCAATCAACGGCCTGCAACATTTCCACCGACCGCCACGACAACTACAGCTCTGGACCGTTCGGCAGATCTATTATGAATGATAAGGCATACGAGTTATCCTTGTACAGAGTCATGCCGGAGCACACAGCCCTCAAGTCAGGTGAATCCCCGGGTCGAACCAGTGAGAACGTAGGACGAAAATATGAACATGTCATGCACCCAAACATACTGAGACCGAGAGAGACCCGACAATCGCCTGCATTCGGGCGTGCTTCGTCCCGACGCGGAACAAGCGCACAGCCAGTCGCAAATCGTCAACAAGCTTTTGCAAGGGGTAGATAGAACTTGGTGCAATCTATTCGCGTATCTGTCCGGCTAAACTGGACAGCACGATGCGACGTGCGCACAGTAGTCTGGCACGAGATGATGCAGCACGCTCGTGCGGTGGCATTAGCGGATGTTTTTCTTCTCCATGGTATCAGAATTTAGACCCAATTTGACCACCACGGAATGTTGGTTTCCATGCATATAGGGGAACATGGCTAATTTATCAAAGTCCGAGGGGAGACCGCGGATGGTCCAACGGATCCAGTCTGACTGGGGGCTACTCCGTGTACCACCTTCAATTTCGAGTTTCAGTGGAATTGCGTCGTTCACGCTACTGTGTGATGCGGCGGAACATGATAAAAAGAGAGCGATGAACTGAAAACGGGGCTTCCAAGAGAATCCGCCTCCGAGTCGACGCCGAGGACGAACATACATCTGAATCTACACGAGCGGTTGCCCGCTCCGAACACGGGTGCTGGCCTCGGCGCGTCAACACAAGACATTGTCGCAAAGGTCGCCGCGCATGCAACTGGGTGACCGCGAGATCCCCACAATTAAACCTTGAAAACCACTGGAGTAGCATCGATCCAGGTCAAGTGGACAAAAAAGAGGTAAGAAGGTACCCATCTCGATGAACCGTGTCACCGCCTCAGGCTAGATGGATAAGAACGATACAGTCGTTGGACCACAGTATTGCAGTACGAGCTGGAGATCTTGTCAGATCATTACGGTCATGGTGGGAAGAAAGATGGATCGGACATAGGACGCACCGACCCTACCATTGGGACCGCACGGAACCAATATCCGAAATCCCAAGGTGGTGATATCCAACATTCGCCAGCCCACAATAGAAAAAAGGGTAACCCAAGTACAATAAGGAAGTGGTAATTTAGTACATTTCGCCAGCTCATCAAAAAGTCGTTCAGTCATACGGATTGTCGCTCATAGTCATGCTTTCGAGATGCGTCGTCATCCTCTCGTACAGAATCTCCCTCCATGATCGCATCGTCTTGTCCACCGCCTTCTTCGAACGCAGTCTTGTGTTGCTCAAAGTGAGACGAATGGTTTCTGTAAAGAAGGGATGTTCAAAACGTAAACTCGCAAGGGCAGCAAACAACGTACTCGGGTCCAAGGATCGTCACCAGCACGACATAAGCGGCAACTGTGCCAATGAAAATTCCTTGCACTGTTGCATAATCAGGAACGACCTTCAGCTTGCCACCAACAAGGATAGTTTTCTTCAAATGGTTCCCGGCGGCTGATAGGACACGTTAGTTTTTCGGTTCCGGTCCAAGACGAAATGCAAGACAACACCCACTCGCTTCAATTTGAGAGGAAGCGGAAGACACCATCTGGATAACGAGGAGGCTGCATTAGCACAAACGCGTCATCATGCATAGAGGGGGCCATTCACATTACCAAGCTGATATGCGACACCAGGGAACGTTGCCCTAAAGGCAGGAGGCGACAGCTCTGCAAGTTGGATTGGAATCTAGGGGTACCATATTTAGTCGAGTTTTCTTCGTGTATTTGAAAGGAGGGACATACAACACCCCACGCGCCCTGAACACCAAATTGGACGAAGAATGCACCGGCAGAGAGCGGACCGAAGGTACTCGGGAGAATCCATAAAGGTATAAAGGCTTATGGAGATAATATATCGGTTAACAACCGGCCTCCAGCTAAACCCGGGGAGAGTAGGACTAACCTCCTACGAACAAGACGGCGATGCTGAACAAGATCTGGATGAACAAGGCAAAGAACGTAAGCTTGGGGCACACTTACACGATAGTGAGTCGACGCCCAATGTGTTGGCTTGCGTAGCCAGCGACAGCGCCACCGCTGCATCAGATTGGAAAGTGCGATATGAACGTGAGTTCGTCCCCAAGCAACGCCAGGACTCACGCGATGGCCCCCTATCATCTCCGATCAGTACGTGACATGGGTGGCGGGAAGATGGCACGTACGCAATTTCCGATGATAGTAGCGACCGTCGCGTCGTGGACACTGAACCCTTTGGTCGTCTGCAAATACGTGGGGTATAGATCCTAAAATTGTCAACCAATCACGAATCGCATCAGAGACCCATGCAAGAGGTGAAATGGCCGTACTTGAGAACCATGAGACAAGAAGTTGAACCCTGCGACGAGAAACACCGATGATAAACAAGTTTCCCACACAGGTCGAACGGTCAGTTCAACGTTCAACACTTACCGCTCATGAGCAGGACTGCGTATATGCACAATTTCCAGTGCATCTTGAGCATTTCCTTGGTTTCGCGCAAAAAGATTTTAGTCTTTTCGGTGGTGGTCGTCCCTCGCTCCCTTTCTAGAGCCTTGGCACGCAGAAAGACCTCTGACTCGGGCAAGCATGCGCGAAGAATAGCAGCGAGGAACGTGAAGCCAGCCCCGAACCAGAACAGAGTCCTCCAGGTATAGCGCGAGTGCTGCACGATAGTGAGGTTGATGACTGCTGCAATGAGGTAACCGAACGCATAACCCTCTTGGAGAACACCACTCGCAAGACCTCGGATCTCAACTGGAAGGTTTTCCAGCGCTGAAGATGCAGCAAGACCCCAAATGCCACCCATAGCGACGCCAAAGAGGGAGCGCACGGCGAGGAATTGAGGATACGTGTTGACGAAACCACTCGAAAGGGAGAACACGCAGCAGAGGAGGAGATTAATGACCAGAGGCCATTTGCGGCCAAAACGATCGGATAAGATACCAAAAATGACCTGGCACAGAGTCAGCTGGAAAACCGAAGAAGAGATTGGGAGTCTTACAGCGCCAGCTGATCTAAACAATAGGGTGAGCGTAATGGCAGTCGTCTTCGTGTGCCGTCAGCCGTGGAAAGGAAAAAAAAAGACAAAATGAAGTCGTACTATTGTCGCCTTGTTCACGCCGAACTGCGTCGCAAGTAATGGAATCGTCAAGGAGACAGTGAAAAAGTCGAGCGCGTCGCAAGTCCACGCGAGCCAGCTGTTTCGGCCGGGTGAGGAATAGAGAACCATACGACCAAAAATCGACCCACCCGACCCAGAAATGCGCATGCTGAATGAATCTGAGGGTCTTGAATGCCTGGAAAGCGCTTGTGCTGCCAGGGCCTCTCTCCCTCCGGGGCATGAGATTAGTAATAGTGAAAGGCGCCTGGATCATGGTAGCCCGCTGGTCGGACGGAGGAGAGGGTTGAGGCTGGCAGACTGCGCCTGGAGAAGGTCGGTTCTCGGACCTGGTTCGATGAGCTGGTGCTATATATGCGCGCTCGCAGGCGAGTAGGCACACGGCCACATGGACCCAAAAGTGGCATTAAACTCCAAGACCACACAGTGGCCCACTTCTCGCGATCTAGGAACAACGTCAGCATTACGGCATAGCACAGTAAAACTGGCCAGCTGACCATGGTACCTTGGTGTGTCAGAACCCATTTCCATAGCACCGTCTGCGATGAAACGGGTGCAGGTAGAGACTGGAGATGCACAGCGTCGTCCTGGACGTGTTACGCTGGCGCTCGAGATGACCCAGGTCAAACAATGGCCTGTTAATCCTTCGTCCTCTGTTGTTCGGACGAGCGTTTGAACTCCGATCAAAACTTACCCGCCTACGTAATCACGCGACGCGACCCCAAAGCGACAGGGTACAACCGAAACACGCGGGGACTGGAGTAGACCCCGTGGATCAACTGACTGGTGGCACGGATCTATTACTGGTCGGCTCTCTCGTCCGTCTCCACCGATAAGAGTCCAGGCGTGATTACGAAGGCTGCACCGTACGACAGGAGACACTGACGGTGGAATGACGCTCCGCGTGGTACAGCAGATGCCACACGGGTTTCAGCTCTGGGCCCACCAGCAGACTCGCTGATATTTCCGAGGATGCCATGCCAAACTTCTCGTTGGATCGACGAAGATCAATCTCATTTCACCGCTTCGCCTTCTTTCCCCTCCGCGTGGCCTTCTTCCCCCCTTCCTCCCCACCCGTTTCCGCCCTGCGCTTCTGACCAGAGAGAACCCCGCTTTTAACGCTCACGACGCTGGCCCCTGCTTTCCCCTGGGTGAGCTTCGTAACCTGTGCCTCTGCCGCACTCCAGTCCGCTGCTGTGTCGGCGATGGCATACCTGCGAGTTACAAGTCCATTAGTCAACTCCGTCGGACTATCAAACCCCGCCATGGCGAAAAAAGTATTTATGGAATGGCTGTCGCAGCAGCCAGAGATCATCATTCATCTTTTCATTTCAGCTGAGTTAGGGCGGCGGTGGGCGGAGAAAAAGAGGCGAGGACGAATGGTCGAACTCACTTGCTCAAATCGAGCGATTCAATCATCGCACGTTGTTTCTCGCGTAGCGCTTTCGTCACCTCATCTCCCGCTTCGTCAAGTTCATCTTCGACGCTGGTTTTGATAGGTTGCCATAGATTCGGCGCTTCTCCACTACTAGCATTGTCAAGCACGCGCGACTCTGTGGTTCTAGGTGAGAGTGCAACAGGTATATCCGCTCCAACAGCTTCCTTCTGGATGTCCATTAATTTCTTGCTTATCTTGCGGACGAGCTTATTGAACAACGCCAGCACTTGGGAGACGGGTATAGACAATTCTTTCTGCCAAACATGGGCAATCAATATATCTCGTTACACGTGGCAATAGTTTAATTACGCGTACCTCCATCTCCTCGATAGACTTTCTCTGTAGGCCCATGCCGAGAAGTATTGATGCTTGCAACGCCGACAAATTTACAGCATCCCCGACGGCAGCCCCGAGTCGTCTGTCAAAGTAGAGAGAGGAGACACACGGTAGGAGATCAAGGATGACGTGAAAATCGACCATATTGTTGGCATACGAGTCCAGGCGTTTGAGGTCAAATGGCGTCATGAGGAACGAGAGTTCCGACGAGGAGATACCTTCCGGCGGCATCAGGGTAAGACGCGCCCACACGAACGGAATAACACCCACCTCGTGGACCGGAAGGACCATCGCTTTTCTTAATCCCCGCGTTGGCTGCCTCGAGGATGCTCAACGCAGTCACGCTCCCAAACACTCTAAACTTGTAGGAGAGCAACGATAGGAAGCGCCGTCGGAAGTCTGACATACTCATAGTCATTCCCATGCAAACGCGCACGACGTTCGACTCACCCTTTGCAAACTCGCCCAACCACTCCAGATCGCTTTCGGTCGAGCTATTCAGCCCGCGAACCATCACACACGTATGTTCACCCGTGAGCTCCGATTGCGTTTGTCGGAGGTAGAGAGGCACGAAGCCCGCCCGCTTCCAGAACCTGTATCCGGAGGGCACTCATCAAGACTGTGTGCCCTCGAGATCAAAAGGGATAACACACCTTAGTAACTGGGACGTCAAACCATACGAAACACCCAGATAATCTAAGCTTTCTGGTTTCCTCTCCGAGAGCCGTTGGAGCAACGGTGGCATAACATCCGCCGAGCGGACGGTAGGGTGATCAGTCTGGAGGTCTGCATCCTTCAAACCATAAAGGTACCGGTGACATGGTCAGCAGAATCATTAGTCAAGGTCAGATGTTTCCATTTCCAGAAAACAGACGCACGGGATCAATCAAGCTGACGTCGGGATAAGACGGTTCGGAGAGGCTATTCTCTGACACGTTGAAGTATTCTCCGCTGTAGAATGAATTGAGAGCTTTGAGGGCCCGAGAGCCATATCCCATCTATATCAGGCCCAGAGAAAAAAAAACCTCGTCGGCGCATGTAATGAAGTGGGGCATCACCCAAGGGATGGCCTACCACTCACATTCGCGTAGTCCGGGTGTGCGGCGATCCTGACGACACGCGCACCACTCAACATACCAAACTTGCTCTCCTGGAATTGCTGTGCGACAATCCATGGAATCATATCACCGCCGGCTCTCAGACCTCTACTCAAGCCCTCCATGATTGCAGCTTTACTGATATTGCCTTCGAGTGCGACCTGGAGCACTACTAGCGGTTCTGGGAGATGAGATTCGTCGTCTTTGAGAGGCGGTAGGAGTACGAAGAGATGGTGTGCGGGAGCGTCCGAAATGAGCTGCAGATCGTTGGGTTGGTTCTTGTAATGTGAGGCAACATAAAGTGACATCATCCGCTGCAGGAACATTTCCGAAGCGGGATGGTAACTAAACAGCGTGTCCCGAGAGACGTAGTATAGCTCGCACGTAGATGGATGGGGACATCCCTGCGCAGAGACGGCCGATTTGGAGGAAATGGTAGCATCTAGACACAGGAGGCTGTTCAGCCATTTTTCAATTTTGTCTCCGGCACCGTAACGGATAGGTGTCTCGAGTTTTATTTCACGCAAGGTGCGCGTTTTAGGGCCAGTGGAGGGGCCGACGACCGACTTCTTCGACGTGGAGGTGGTTGCAACGGCGGATTCCACAATGGTAGCATCTTTGGCGAGGGAGGGGCGAGTACTCTCCCGTAGTTGTTGTATGAGTTTCAGGGAAAGAGAGCGACCGGTGCCTTCATATCCGTTGATGGTTGATGCCATGAATACAAGGTATGGTCCAAGTAGATTGCGTACAAGAGGAAGTGGAATGGCGGCGGCCTCGTCGATAATGACGAGCTCTGCTTGTCCCAAGACATGGGCATCTTCGGGTTGGATATACTATGAAAAGATAAGAGTGAGATAGCCTTGAGAGGAGCGCACAACTGACCTGGATAGTCTGACGATGCTGTCGGAAGACGTTGACTCTAACGATGGCTTTGTTGAAATCAGGGTTCGTGCTCTGTAATATATCATAGTCGAGATGCTCTTCGTATCCAAGCGCGTCCAGTCCTTTGAAGACGAACTCGAATAGCGTCTTCAAGTTCTCTGGGCTTGGACTCGTCACGAATATGTTCGAATACCCGTGCGCCAAAGCTGCTGCGATCGCGAGACCCAAAGCTGCCGATTTGCCGC